>JAJJWW010012877.1:0-70289 GCA_023531295.1 Papaver armeniacum | reverse complement strand
TATCTACAACGTAACTTTACAACTCATATTTTAAAGTTGTGAAAGGTGGCATGTTTTACTACCTTTACCAAATAATAGTTGTCAAAGTTAAAAAACGTCCAACTCTTAGGACAAACAGGACCAAAGAGTAGTGACGAGAATCAAAACCACAACATTTGTGTGCAAAGAGTAGTGACCACCTTTAGACTTTAACAACTCATAACATAAAGATAGTGAATTACTATATAACAACATTCATAAGAGTTGTTGAAGATAAAAAAAAATATTGGTTCGACAAAAGCTGTTGGAGAGATTCGAACACAAACCTGCTTAAGGCGTTAGTACAAGTCATCAACCATCCTTTCGGATTCACAATGTTGGTAGTTTTGTGTTTTTTTGTCATTTATAATCACAACCTCTATAAGAGTTGTAAAAATAAAAATTTATTTGAAAAAAATAATGAGGCTAAGGTGAGTCGAACCTGAGCCTCTTCCTTCCAAGTCCGGTATTCCAACCATCCTTCCACATTTACATGTTTGATTATATTTTACATCTACTTTTATAAAAAAGTGATAAGAAAAAAAATGTTAAGGAACAAAAAATAAATGGACGGTTATGATGTAAATGGATGGTAATGATGGAATAGTGAAAAGATAAGAAGAAAATATAAATAAACCTTCTACAACCCCCTTAAGAGTCGTCGTAGAGGTATAAACACTCTGCTAAATTTTTTTCTCACTACGCCAAATTTTATTCACTTGCAAAAAAATTCTCACTTACGCTAAATTATTCTCATACATTAAAAATTATTTTGATCTCCTGTTAGGTTAAATTTTTCTCACTTCCGATAAATAAACCTTTTACAACCCCCTTTAAGAGTCACGTAGGGGTTAAACACTCCTATTTAAATTTTTCTCACTTTTGCTAGATTTTATCCACTTTTGCCAAAAAATCTCACTTCGCTAATTTTTTTCACTTCTCGCTAAAAACTATTTTCTCTAACACCCCTCACTAAATTCTAAAAATTTAGGCATTTTGAGATTAGGTAAAATATCTAAAAGAGGGTTTTAGGTTTGAAGAGAATATTCCAGATGGAATCTTACCTTAAATGGTTTGTTTAAGGTTTTTATTCCAAAGGAATCTTATCTCGTAAATGGATGGATTCATCATTCTTACCAAGTTTCCGACTTATAGTAGTCCACTCCCCAGCGAGGTTTCGATCTCGGGCCGGTGTATGCATACAATATGCGAATAGGGTTTGTTTAAGGTTTTCGGGGAATATTCCAAAGGAATCTTACCTGTAAATGGTTGGATTCATCATTCTTACCAAGTTTCCGACTTATAGTAGTCCACTCCCAGCGAGGTTTCGATCTCGGAGCGCATGTATGCATGCAATATGCCAGAATAGGGTTTGTTTAAGGTTTAGGGAATATTCCAAAGGAATCTTACCCGTAAATGGTTGGATTCATCATTCTTACCAAGTTTCCGACTTATAGTAGTCCACTCCCAGCCGGGTTTCGATCTCGGAGCCGGTGTATGCATACAATATGCGGAGATAGGGTTTGTTTAAGGTTTAGGGAATATTCTAAGGAATCTTACAGTAAATGGATGGATTCATCATTCTTACCAAGTTTTCGACTTATAGTAGTCCACTCCCGGACCCGGGTTTCGATCTCGAAGCCGGTGTATACATACAATATGCCATAATAGGGTTTGTTTAAGGTTTAGGAATATTCCAAAGGAATCTTACCGTAAATGGATGAATTCATCATTCTTACCAAGTTTCCGACTTATAGTAGTCCACTCCCGGCCAGGTTTCGATCTCGGAGCCGGTGTATGCATACAATATCCCCGAGAATAGGGTTTGTTTAAGGTTTACGGGAATATTCCAAAGGAATCTTACCCGTAAATGGATGGATTCATCATTCTTACCAAGTTTCCGAGCTTATAGTAGTCCACCCACCCGAGTTTCGATCTCGGAGCCAATGTATGGATACAATATGCCGAATAGGGTTTGTTTAAGGTTTAGGGAATATTCCAAAGGAATGTTCCCTGTAAATGGATGGATTCATCATTCTTACCAAGTTTCCACTTATAGTAGTCCACTCCCGGCGTTTTCGATCTCGGAGCTAGTGTATGCATACAATATGCCGAATAGGGTTTATTTAAGGTTTGGGGAATATTCCAAAGGAATCTTACCATAAATGGATGGATTCATCATTCTTACCGAGTTTTCGACTTGTAGTAGTCCACTCCCGACCAGGTTTCAATCTCGGAGCAATGTAATGCATACAATATGCCACAATAGGGTTTGTTTAAGGTTTGGGAATATTCCAAAGGAATCTTGACTTGTAAATGGATGGATTCATCATTCTTACCAAGTTTCCGAGCTTATAGTAGTCCACTCCCGAGTGAGGTTTCGATTTGGAGCCGGTGTATGCATAAAATATGCCGGAATAGAGTTTGTTTAAGGTTTGGGGAATATTCAAAGGAATCTTACACGTAAATGGATGGATTCATCATTCTTACCAAGTTTCCGACTTATAGTAGTCCACTCCCACCCGGTTTCGATCTCGGAGCCGGTGTATGCATAAAATATGCCGAGAATAGGGTTTGTTTAAGGTTTAAGGAATATTCCAAAGGAATCTTACGTAAATGGATGGATTCATCATTCTTACCAAGTTTCCGACTTATAGTAGTCCACTCCCAGCCCGGGTTTCGATCTCGGGCCATTGTATGCATACAATATGCCGAATATGGTTTGTTTAAGGTTTTAGGAATATTCCAAAGGAATCTTACCTTAAATGGATGGATTCATCATTCTTACCAAGTTTGGAGCTTATAGTAGTCCACTCCCTGCCCGAGGTTTCGATCTCGGGCCAATATGCGAGAATAGGGTTTGTTTAAGGTTTCTGGGAATATTCCAAAGGAATCTTACCTGTAAATGGATGGATTCATCATTCTTACCAAGTTTCCGACTTATAGTAGTCCACTCCCAGCCAGGTTTCGATCTCGGAGCCAGTGTATGCATACAATATGCCAGAATAGGGTTTGTTTAAGGTTTCGGGGAATATTCCAAAGGAATCTTACCCTGTAAATGGTTGGATTCATCATTCTTACCAAGTTTCCGACTTATAGTAGTCCACTCCAGCGAGGTTTCGATCTCGGAGCCGAGTGTATGCATGCAATATGCCGGAATAGGGTTTGTTTAAGGTTTCTAGAATATTCCAAAGGAATCTTACACCGTAAATGGATGGATTCATCATTCTTACCAAGTTTCGACTTATAGTAGTCCACTCCCGGCCAGTTTCGATCTCGGGCCGGTGTATGCATACAATATGCCGAATAGGGTTTGTTTAAGGTTTAGGAATATTCCAAAGGAATCTTACCACAAATGGATGAATTCATCATTCTTACCAAGTTTCCAGGCTTATTGTAGTCCACTCCCATCCGAGGTTTCGATCTCGGAGCCAATGTATGCATACAATATGCCGAATAGGGTTTGTTTAAGGTTTGGGGAAAGAGAAATTGTGATGTTCAATTGTTATATACCTCATTTGAATTTCGAATCAATAATGAACTTCATATTTATCGATTTCGATGATGTATCATGCTAACTTTGAAGTCAGAACGCTCCCGAATCTTATAAGTTCATAATTTGTATGTCGTTATATCACATTTGAAGTTCGAATCGACACTGATGTTCATATTTATCGATTTCGATGATTTATCATGCTAAGTTTGAAGTCAGAACCCTCCTGGAGCTTTGTGGTTCATAGTTTGTATATCGTTATACCATATTTGAAGTTCGAATCAACACTGAACTTCATATTTATCGATTTCGATAATGTATCCAGCTAAGTTTAAAGTCAGAACCATCCTGAATTTCGTGGTCCATCTCTAGTTATCTTATAACCTAAGTTTACCAGTGTGAACTAAAGCTATTTATTGACCTATATGACTTGTCAAAATTACTTCATGACTTATACGACTAGTCGAAATTCAAACCGGAAGCACAAAAACACAAAGAGAAAGCACAAAGAAACACAACAATTATCGAATTCATTTTCATTTTCCCGATTCATTATTATACATTTTCTGGATTTTTTTTATATCAGAATGTCGATAACAATGTCCTGAATTTATTAATATTTTTTTTTGTATTTTTTTTCATGTCGAAGATTGATAATTAAACCGAAAACATGAGTTCGTATTAACACAAAGAGAAACACATATTTCCCAATCCGTATGTGCATCTCAAATACGATCTCAACCGTCAAGATCTTTTATTAATCCGTATGAGGGGATAAAAAAAAATCTGGTCCGTCCATTCTTGGTTGTATCACCCACCACCACTCGAACTCTAATTCTTATCTATTTTCTCTTTCTTCCGTTTTGCTCTATCTTCTTCTCCTCTGCTCTTCGAGAAAATCTAAGATGGGGTGTTTAATAATGAAACCCTAAATCAAATGAAACCTAACTTCAATTCGTAATCTGCTACTGATTTCTTTTTTTTTCATTGATTCAATCTCAGAACCCCATTCAACATCTAACCTAGCCATAACTTGAACCATACCTCTCCATCCCTGAAGAACGAATAAACAACATAAAATTTATTATCTTAAATCTCTTATCAAAGTTTCTTAATCATGGGTTCAATTTTTGGATTTGGTGTTGTTCTTCTAGAAATCAAGATCGATGATGAATTATAGTTAGGGTCTGAACAAGAAATTGGAGATGAAAATTTTGACGGCACTACAGGTGAAATCGATTACAGAAAAGAAGGAACCGAGATGAGTTCTGGTGGTTGTTTTCCGTGGTCAATGGAGGAGAAATTCCAAACAAAATTTATTTTGATATGAACCCTTGCTGTGAAACAATCAAAAACCCTTGAAGTCACATCAATTTTACAGCCAAAAACCTATAAACAACACCAAAATCATCTTCTCCATCTCAGATCCCCTTTTTGTTCTTCATTGTTCGTCACTGGATTAATTGATTAAATCTATTCGATTCCACTACCAATCTCGAGATTCAACAACACCGAATTCTCTCTCAGTATTCTCACCAATTCATTCTATTGGAGCAATTCTTGAGATACAAACCTAATTCTCTCTCTCGTATATATATTGTTTAAGAAACAAAACCGAAAATTTCCGACTTTAAAAGTACTTCGTTGGAAAGGTTCTCAAAATACAAACCCTATAAATTAAATTGGTGGAATTGAAGAAGAACCTATCAACCCTCGTAATCAAATCCTAAACAATATCAGGTAACCCTTCAAAAACTCTACTACTCTTTGTAGAAATTTGGTCTTCTATTGATGTCCGAAGTTGAGAAGATGAAGTTTCTTTGTGAATTTATTTGGGGTTTTTAATTACATTGCTGGAATTTAAAGAATCCCTCTGTGGTGTAAATTTATTAAAATTTGGTGTTCTTGGTGGTGTCTGAACTTAGAAATTATTTGGGGTTTTTTCTTTTGTAATGAAATTAGGGTATACAAATTGGGGGTTTGCTATAAATTTAGACAATTTTGTTTGGGTTTTTATTGAATTTTTAGTGTATGTAGTTTGTAGATTTCTCAGATGTTGTGTGAATTTTTGTTTTCAGTATCTGATAATTGAATATGAGGTAGAAAAGACTAGAACTTCAAGAATCTCTCAAGCAGCAGAAGCTTTCAACAACAAAATGACGAGAAGCTTCCAAGAACAAGAGGCAGTCAACAGCGAAATTCGGTGCTGGGTCTGTCAATAACGGTGCGAAGGCAAACAAATTTGTGACTGATGCAGTGGATGAAGGACTCGAAAGAGGACTAGATCAAGACTTAAATTCAGCTGGTGATTGGTTATGGTGGTTTTATGAGCAATGTTGCAGGCGTAAATGGAAATGAAATCAATTTTAATTCAAGCGTGGATTTTACTCTCAACTTGGATTTGGGTTTGATATGAATCTGTGTTGAGAAATCTCAGTATTTTGATTGTGATTGTGCGAGACAAGAAAATGGAGGAAATTGCTGGTTTGAGTTCTTTTCATCCAAGAGGCCATTAAGGTAGAAGACTAATAGTAGTTCTCTTTTGGCAAATAAAACCGATGGATATTTTAATGAACAAAAGTTTTGTTAACTTTTTTTTTTCCCAACTTTGAATTACAGGGGAATGGTTGGTGAATTTGCAATTCCAAAGGCTGAAAATCCAAATGATGAAAGATATCAATTTGAGTGGCTATATAAAAATGGACTTCTTGGACTAATTTTCACATGGTGTTGCGTAATGTGAGTTTGAAAAATATCCAACTCGATCTAACTTGTGTACTTACGAGAGTACTTGGAATCTAAATGTAGTTTCGAACTTTATTGCGGGATTCCTCATAAGCCTTATTGCAAACTATGGGGTTCCTTTCATGGTTTTGGTGTGGATAGCGATGTCATTCACTATTCCAAAGGAAGTTCCAACTGGAGTTCCCGAAGGCTTTTACTCATCTTCGAGGAACTGCATCGTTGTATCATTGGACAGATAATCAAGGTAGTTTTGTAGATACAATCTATTGTAGACTTGATTTTTTTCTTTTTCTTTTAGATACTATTTGACTACACAATCTAAGGATCTAAATCCAAAGTACGAAATACTTGACATAATTTTATCGAAACTGCAGGATATGGTAAAAGTCCCACCCATGTATATTTTGCTTGCCATTATACAGAATTTGTGATGGCAACTGCTCTATACTTTTTGACCCAGTGTTGCTTCTCAAATGGCATAACGAGAAGGAATTCAATGGGTCTGCTATTGCGATTGAAGATTTGTTGTTGATGTTACTGCTCATGGTACTTCTGGTGATGAAGAAATGGATGACATGATGGGTGCTGGTTGTGTATGCTGTAGGCTTTTGGTTTGAGTTAATAGAACTGAATTGCAGATAGCTTCGCACGGGTTGAATGTCTAAATAAGTTGCATCTAGAGACTCACAACAAAGAAGCGAGATGATGGCGTCTTGAGCAGTGAGGATTGTTGGTCTTTGATTCTAGCATTAGCTAGGTTAAGAAGATGGGTGTTGCTAGAGTTTCTCGTGTAAGATAACTTGTTGGAGTCTCAATTTGGTAAATGATTACATTGTAGATTATTGATAGTTTCACAAGTAAGAATGGTTATAATAATTTGCAGGCTCGAGTTCTAAGACTGGTTTAAGTGTTTTAATGCTGTCACATTTTGATGGTTTACATTTGAATAATGCTGGTATATTTTGAATGCTGTTACCAATTTCAATATATTTTTTTTTCACAAATGAAAAATAAACACAACTGCTATGAAAGGTTGTCAAAGTGACTTGCAACTCAAACAAAAGTTGTCAAGGAAATGACATACAACTCTAATCATAGTTGTCAAAAGAATTCATACACAACTCTAGCCATAGTTGTTAACAAATTTTCTACAACCACAACAAGTGTAGTGTAGGAGTTATTTTCACAACCCGGTAAGAGTTGTGTTAGGAATCAAGAGGAAAATTTCAAAGACATTCACAATGAAGCAAGCATTGTACAAAACTAAACGACAACTATGTTTACGACTTTAGTCAAGAGTTGTAAAGAATTGAGGATCTTCTACAACCCCCCTTATGCAACCTATCGATAAACGTCGTCGTAGATGTATGACAACTCTTTTCAAGAGTAGATGATCACTTCTTTTCCCGTAGTGATCAATATACTGAGTCAACAAATCACATGGATAGATTAAGAGATGGATATAGAAAAACATAGACGGTTTTGATGTTGACTAGGTGAATGGTGTTTCTCATATCTTTTCAAAGGCCCGCGCCAAAATGAACCTATCCTAATGGATCGAAACTCTTGGTCCACTAATATCAACACAATCGGCATATACAAGAGAACCAAGTGATCGACAATCCTAATTCTAGATCAACTCGTCCGGCATATACAAGGGAACCAAATGTCGATTTATTCATTGAACATTAACAATTATCATTTTTTTTTTTTTTTTTTTTTTTTTGAAAAAGATGCCATTAGCAGACTTATATTGATCATATGAAATTGTCAATTACACTATCAAGAGGTAAGAAATTGGAAGGGAGTCTAGCAACAAGTCGAGCCCCTATCGCTTTCGAATGACAACACCTAACCCGTGGAAAAGAAAATCTCCAACTTTGACATTTGCATCATTATTGCCATATAATTACGGAGTCTCTTTAAGAATTTGATAGTGTCATCGCCTTGAGCTCACCTAGTGTAGTGAAGGCAAGAACTCCAAAGCCTAGCCTCTGTGCATTTCTCAAGATATTTAACACATTTACGATCAATAGCATTGGCGAGCTTTCCACACAGGGTAAAAGCACGTATAAACACCAGTGAATGGGAAACACCAGTCACATCCATACACACATCACGCCCATCAATCCAATTATATACTAGAATGTCCTCTGGTCTTAAATCCAAGCCGGTATTGGAAAGGAGACCCACGTCGACTTCCTTCCTGGCTGGTACGCTTGCACGGTAACACATGTCAGCGATTGTGTCACGAACAAGGTCATGACGAAATTTAAGCCCAACTTACTTGACACAATGTAAAGCGTGATCTCCAAAAATATCCATGTCTCTACCACAACAAGGACAAGTGCAACCCTCCTCAAAAAGTGGTATACCCAAATATAACACATAACCACAGCTGAATTGTCTAGGACCAATCTTCTCGATTAAGACCTTCAATTGGAACAGCCAACAAGTAATCTTGTGCATGTTTAGTCCTATTACATTTCCAAAGAGTAGCATCACGTGCATACAAATTAAAGTTTAAGGTAACTCCTTCAACACAGCTGTTTATAGGTAAAAATCGTTTCTGCCGATTTCGGTAAATTCGGTAGGTGAGTGAGAAACTGGTTCAAACCCTAAACAAATGTGCTGCACGTGAGAACTTTATAGATTCGAGAGATCAATCTTTACAAGTCCGGCTAAACCAAGAAATGGCCGTTCTAGACTTGCTTCTGATCAAAAGTGGAGGAGAAGGGTTGATTTGGGGAGGGAAGCAAAGAAAGGTGTTGAGACCGGAATAATGCAGGAGAGTAGTGTCTCGACTTGTATCGAAAGTGGAAGCTTGAAGCTTGCAAGAGATGAAAGCTTTTTGGAGAGCTTGCAAAGTTGCCTTTTCCGAGAGTGTAGTATTTTTCTCCACCTAGACTTGTTGTCTGGTGGAAATAGGTAAGACCTATTTATACAAGTCGAGTTTGAAACGTGACACTGGTCTCATGAAGGAAGAGAGTAAAGGTGAAATAATGAGAGGAGGTGGTAACCAGCATGGTATTAATGGTTGAAAACGTTTTCACCATTATTTCCTCATTTACTTGACCGCTTTATTCCTTTTCACGCTTTCTTAATGTGAGCGTAGTGTACGGCGCAAAGTCAGACCACCAAAACCCCGGAAAGCATCCCCCGGTTTGTGTTGATGTCTCGAGTGTTGGTTGCATCTTGAGTGCAAGTGGTGTTTGCTAAGGCGCATGTGGCATGTGCCAATGACGTGTGTGGAATGCCTTGGTGGTAGGTTGCACGGTTTGCAAGTTAGGCTACCAATAAGTGTGTTTGGCATGTGCCAATGGCATGTGCGAATGCCTTATTGGTAGGTTGCACCGCTTGCAAGTTAGGCTACCGGCGTGCATGTTAGCATGTGCCAATGGCATGCGTATCGTTAGGGTCATTAGTCTTTGGTAAGAAAAGCTACCAATGAGCATGTTGGCATGTGCCAATGGCATGCGTGGACGTTAGGGCCGCTGGCTTTGGTAAGAAAAGCTACCAAACGAGCATGTTGGCATGTGCCAATGGCATGCGTGGGTCGTTAGGGCCGTGGCTTTGGTAAGAAAAGCTACCAATGAGCATGTTGGCATGTGCCAATGGCATGCGTGGTCATGTTAGGGCCGTAGCTTTGGTAAGAAAAGCTACCAGCGAGCATGTTGGCATGTGCCAATGGCATGCGTGGCCGTTAGGGCCGTGGCTTTGGTAAGAAAAAGCTACCCGAGCATGTTGGCATGTGCCAATGGCATGCGTGGCCGTTAGGGCCGTGGCTTTGGTAAGAAAAGCTACCGGCGAGCATGTTGGCATGTGCCAATGGCATGCGTGGCCGACTTGGCCTAGGTTGTATGGTTCGTAAGCCTAGGGCGCTATATTTGGCATTCGCCAATGGCATAGCGGCTTGGAAATATGGCTTGTGGTACTAAGCGTTGGCATGTGCCAATGGCACGTACGGCCATGTTGACCTAGTTGCACGTTTTGCAAGCCTAGGGCGCTATATTTGGCATGCGCCAATGGCATAGCGGCTTGGAAATATGGCTTGTGGTACAGCGTTGGCGTGTGCCAATGGCACGTATGGCCATGTTGACCCGTTGCGTTTTGCAAGCCTAGGGCGCTATATTTGGTATGCGCCAATGGCATAGCGGCTTGGAAATATGGCTTGTGGTACGCGTTGGCATGTGCCAATGGCACGTACGGCCATGTTGACCTAGTTGCACGTTTTGCAAACCTAGGCGCTATATTTGGCATGCGCCAATGGCATAGCGGCTTGGAAATATGGCTTGTGGTACGCGTTGGCGTGTGCCAATGGCACGATATGGCCATGTTGACCTGGGGTTACTTGCGTTTTGCAAGCCTAGGGCGCTATATTTGGTATGCGCCAATGGCATAGCGGCTTGGAAATATGGCTTGTGGTACGCGTTGGCATGTGCCAATGGCACGTACGGCCATGTTGACCTAGTTGCACGTTTTGCAAGCCTAGGGTGCCATATTTGGCATGCGCCAATGGCATAGCGGCTTGGAAATATGGCTTGTGGTACGCGTTGGCATGTGCCAATGGCACGTACGGCCATGTTGACCTAGTTGCACGTTTTGCAAGCCTATGGAGCTATATTTGGCATGCGCCAATGGCATAGCGGCTTAGTTTGGCATGGTTGCCAATGAGTGCGATATGTAGTTTGGTTTTGGCGTGCTGCCATGGTGCTAAGTGCGGCTTGGTTTTGGCGTTGTTGCCATTGTGCGCAAATGTGCGGCTTGGCTTGGCATTGTTGCCATGGTGCGATGTGCGGCTTGGTTTAACATTATTGCCATGGTGCGCAGATGTGCGGCTTGGTTTGGCATTGTTGCCATGGTACAGCAGTGTGCGGCTTGGTTTGGCATTGTTGCCATGGTGCGTAGTGTGCGGCTAGGTTTGGCATTGTTGCCATGGTGCGCGGCAGCGGCTTGGTTTGGCATTGTTGCCATGGTGCGCGGTGTGCGGCTTGGTTTGGCATTGTTGCCATGGTGCGCGGTGTGCGGCTTGCTTTGGTATTGTTGCTATGGTGCGCAGTGTGCGCTTGGTTTTGGAATTAGGTTACATGGTCGAAACCCTAACTGGGTATTTTGAAAAAATACCCCTATTAATTATTTACACCCGAGTTAAATGTTCTTAGTTAATGTGTTGCGGGTAACACTAGGTCATGGGGTTTTACGATTTTACCCCTTGTTTAAAACCACCATCAACATTAAGTCCCACCTTGCTCGGGTGAGGGCTTTGTTGCGAGGTAAGCATAAGATGGTGACAAACTATCAACAAGAAACCGTAAAGAGAATTGAGGAGGCTTGTCGACCTTTTATAAGTAGGATTTGGAATCCTTGCCTCTGGTAGTTTTGCACAAATCGGGAGGTCTGCACAATTGGTGGGGGCCGGAGCAGTTTGGGCAACGTTGGGAAGATTGGCGTGAGTCGGAAACCGAGTGTGTTAGCTGGTGGGACCTAGCGCAAGGTGTGCGTGTTTGCAAAGTGACTTGGGAAACCGAGTGTGTTAGGCAGTGGGACCAAGCGCAAAGGTGTGCGTGTTTGCAGGCGTGACTTGGGAAACCGAGTGTCTTGTGTTGACGGGACCGGCGCAAGGTGTGCGTGCTGCGGGCGTGGCTTGGGTGGTTATTGGGAAGTCGGTGCGATTGGTGGGGTGGCAGCTTGGCGACATTGGGAAGTTGGGCGCCCTTGTGGGCCCGCTTCTTACGCACGATTTTGGTAAAAAGAAATCCTTCCGTATTTCAGAATCCTCACGCTTATGTATATAAAGTCCCTTTCTCCCATCTTGCACTTTCATCTTTTCATCCTTTCCTACCAAATGACAGTCGTAGAGAGAAGAACTAGCTTCCGTGCATGTCTTCCAAGATTTCTTTTTTATGTAGGTGTAAACCCTAGGCGTTTTTCTTCTTGCATATAATTTCTCTGGCGTGTCTCTTGTAGAAAATATTGTATGTATGCAACCAAGGGAAATCTTGCATATATTATTCGAACCCGTAGGAAAGTGCTCCATATATTATTTTGAACCCGAAGAAGGTTGTTTAACAGACGCACTTGAGCCCGTGGTAGGCCTGGAAATGTGTTTATATTTAGCCTACTTGTTAAACTGCAAGTGCACAACGTCTATCGGAGACGTGGCAAGTAAAGTCGATCCACGAGACTTGTGGTGCTACGGTTGCTCTAAAGGCTTACTTAATCGAGTTTCGAGTGATATTGTAACAACGGGGGCTTTGTTGCCGATAATCGGCCGAGATGTTATTGTGACAAAGTTGAACCGAAATAGTGAACTAAGATGTAACTAGTGACAATGGGGATACTAGGGTCTTCAAATCCACCTTTAACTTACACTATGTCTTGAACTCATGAATTTATTCTTGTTTCTATGGCGTATAAGGGAGAGGTGTCAAATCTACCCTATATCTAAGAAGTTTCTCCACTAATAGCTTAATCACAACTAAAATATCTATCCATAGCATTAATCGTCTATCTTAAGCACAGCTAATCTAAGGATTAATAATAATCTGGTTGAGTTTGGGTTGTAGCATAATCTTCACAGAGATATTCTCACTACAGTGCATACAAGGCATACACTGTGAGAGCAAAGTGTTAACATGCTGAGATTAAGTCTATCTTAAAAGTAATTACACTCAAGAACAATACATGAAATATGAAAAACACAAAGATAAGCTAGGGTTTCATCTCAAACCCTAGCACTTTGATTTAGAACATCAAAAACAATAATTAATCTATAATTAAACCTCAATTGCTGCTCTGGCTAATCCAGGCATGAAGTTTTTCACACACAACTTCACCTATTTATACATGCAACAAATCCAAACCCTAAAATTGATTTCAAAAATAAATTAAACACAAACCCATGCTTCAATAGCCTCTGAATCAGTGGTCGCCTCTGCTTCTGCCTCACTGAGAACTCCATACTCTGATTTGATATGACCTAACCCTAGTTCTTTCTATCTCTAACTTAGCTTCTAAGTAAGAGGCTATGAGAGAGATAGAGAGCAAGTAGGGGGAAAGATGGTGGTTGCTGTGGTAGTGCGGCTGGTGGCTGACAAGAGATGGAGGTGGTGGTGATGGCTCTGTCAGGGAGAGGGAGGAAGAGAGGAGAGGGATGGGTTTTGCAGAGGTCGGGGGAGAAGAAAGAGAAATGGAAACTGAGAATAGGGTTTGGTCGATAGGTTTTGTCGATGGTGTAGGTATAGGACGCTATGGTGTTGAGTAGGTACATCAAGTCTTGAAGGGAAGGGCTGAGCGTAGGATGTAGCTAAGGAGATCCGAATGGGCGAGGAGACTCGGGTTGATTTGGTGTTGAGCGGAGCAAAAACTTCGATGCGCGTGGGCTGAGCGACCATCGGATGCGGGGGTAGATCAAATCTAACGGCCTGGATGAGACGGACTGGATCCGGTCACGGGTCGGAGATGGATAGCTTGGGCCCATGTCTTGTAAGTTGGGTTGCTTCTTGTTGGGTTGCAACCGAGCTGCGCGCGGCTTTTGGCTTTGTTCCATAGATGACCCGCCTCCATTCCTCGCTCTTTTGGCTCCTCAATTTCTCCGAGCTTTATTTATTACCTAAAAACACAAAATTAATTAATACAAATATTTATTCTTGAAAACAAGGATAATACGAGAATATGGGATAATATCTCGATTTATGAGCACAAAGATGAGTAAAATGCCAATAAAAGGGTATATAAATATGCACTATTTAGCACTCATCAAATACCCCCAAACCTGAATTTTACTTGTCCTCAAGTGAAACAGAAATGAAGAAATCCTAACTATACCCCCGTAAGCAGGTCTCTCGAATGCATTTAGCGTATGCACTAAGCCTTTAAACCCCTAGGTGTCCCTAGTGGACGAGTTGTAGTCTCGTGAGGGTTTACCAGAGGTGTACCCACAAAACCTTCTCCAACTTCAGAGTGTAAAAGAGTCTCAAGCCTCCAAGAAGCTATGAGGACATGAGTTTCGATGCTAGTAACAAGTTAGAACTACTAAAGAACGCATTCTCATCCTTAAGTCTTGCGAGAAGTAACCATACCATATGAAAGAATTGGTCGATTGTGATCATAAGCCTCGACTTCGCCTCACCATTAGGGTTTTATGATAATTGCACTCAAAAAGATCGCTTTAGTCTCTCATGTGCAGGCAGGAATAAAGAGAAGAAATCACACTACGTAGTGTGGACAAAAAGAATCTTTTTCGATGATCTCTAAGAAAGGAAATCAACCATTAGCAAGGATGGGAGTACTCACTTACCTTCTCACCCGATCGGCAATTAATATCACTCTATCATAAGAAACCATAGAAACGTCTTTAATCTTCTGTCTTCGGTCTTCAACCTGATGACGAACTTCCAACTTTACAAAAACTTGACAAACATACATTTTTTTTTTTATTTTATTTTTTTATTATTTTTTTAAGTACATGAAATGAAAATAATAATAATACAACACACAATTTTTTTGTTTTTTTTTTTTTTTATTTTTCAAAGATCACAATAAAATAATAAAACTCAATTTTTCACAAACTTCATTAATCCTCATCCTATTTTCTTTTCTTTTTCTTTGTTGCACGTAAACCTTGGACTATCTCAACTTTTCTTCCAATATTCCGATGATGCTCCGTTTGGCCACGATGATGTGTTTCTATGGGTCTTGATTGAGAGAGAGAGAGTGATGCTAACTGAAAATCGATATTTAGAAGGAGTTTTCTTCTTTAAACGTCACCCTCATGATTGACAAAAACTAGCACTCAAGAGATCAAAAGTAGTGCTGAAATTGGTGCGAAGTTGGGTAGCTCACCATTCCTACCCTAATTGACGACGGTGACACACACTCTAACAGCCTTTTCTAGAAAGTTGCAAAAAATGAAGGTTGGTGCCTCACTTGATGTAAAATGGGTGGTCTCCACTATGGGTGATCACAATTCTACTACCGAATATCTAAACAAACACCTAATTCAGCCCTCTGGTATGGTTAAATCCAACTTTAACGCTCTAATCAACTAAGAAACCCGATTGTGTTCTCCGGTACTTCTAACTTTTGTTATTTCGGTCAGATTCTCTATGTAAACATAGCTAGAAGCATGCTAGTGACTCTAAAATCTCTAAAAGTTGGAGTTTTTTTTTTTTTTTTTTTTTTGAAAATAAAAGATTAAAAAGACTAAAAACTCTATATGCAAATGCAAATGCACCCCCAAACCTAAATCAAACATTGTCCTCAATGTGTCAACAGATAGGAAAATTTAAATAGTCAAATACCAAGAGAACTATCTTTGAGTAGAGAAAAGGGAAGAGATTAATGGATGTCGGCGGGAGCAAGGTTTAGAGCTTCATTCGTTAAGGCTAGAATCCAACATTCTCAAGTGGAGATCATATCGGATTAGCACAAAATATGTACAAGAAGACTCAACTGTTTCCAAGAAAAGAAAATTTAACAAGTCCCTCTTTGGATTATATACAAGGTAAATTCACCATATACCAACAATCTAAAGAGTTGAGGATCAACCCAAAAAAATATGTACAAACATCAATAGCCTTACAGATATAAAATGAGAGTGCAAAGTAAGACTGCATATGGAATAAGTTTCAAACCTAAACTTGTAAACAGGTGCGGTTTTGAGCACAAAATCTTGCAATTTTAAAGGTACATCATGCAAAGGTCTAACTCAAAATGAGTTTTGCTAAGAACAGGCAGACATACACATTCCAACTGTGGTTCCCTAAAGGTGTTATACTTTGACGCAAAATAGTCCAAGAGGACTTGGGAAGCACAAAGCTCTAAGCCTAAGTTAGGCATTTTCAGAAAAGTTGGTTTTGCAATTTTGTTACAAACTACACCTAGGTTTGGTGGAGGAGTTTCAATCTGTGACTCAGGAGAGAGGCTAGGTACATCTAAGTTGTTTTCATTTATAAGATCATTTGCACCATCACATACTTTCCTAAAGTCAGACACAGGTAAATCATGCTCACCAGCATAGAACAATTCATCAATCTCCATGTCATAATCATCAGAGGAGGCAACATATTGTGACATGGGCAGGGAATCAGACACAACAGTAATATCATGATCCAAAAGAACATTAGTGTCAACGAGAAGATTCATCCTTTCCTAAGTCACAAACAAGTTGTGAAGCATGCTCACATTCACTGAAAAATTTCACAAAACCAAGCTCGGAGTTAATATCACATCTATGAATGTTAGAAGAAGTAGCATTCATAGGGTTCACAAGAGACGCCTCTAACATCTCGAACCCAAAGATTCTACTACATTTTCAGTATACACATGCTCTTCTAACATATCATATTCATCATCATCATCATCATAGCACAAATGCATTTCCCTATTCAAATTTGTAGCATTTCTAGTGTACTCATTTTCCTCTAGAGTAGGTTCATATTCAGTGTATGGTTGTGCATAAGGTTCACTAGAGAAGGGATGCTCGTGCAATGCTTTCCATCCAAGTATATCATTGTGTTGCTCTATGAGCTCTTCCATTAGTGATTGCATACAAGGAGGTGGGGAAGTATAACATTGTTCAACTTCCCACTGTAATGGATGATGCATGTGTGCATGGTTATCTTGCTTTCCCTAGATCGCCTAAACTCATGTAAGATGTAGCGAGTTCTCGTGAGAGGTCGTCTAAAGCTACCACATAAGGTACAAGCATACGGTTCATAGTGCCTGAGGGGCTTAGATTCGACAGATTGCTCATGTAATTGCCTTTCCAAAAGCGAGATACTTGAGCTTCTAATTGATCTAAAAGTGATGATTTGGTTATGGGAAAAATTGTTCATTTTCAACTTGTGGTGGATGATACATGTGCTCATAATGATTAGGGTATGTGGAGTCGGGGCCACGAGAAGGCTCATAATATTCCATAAAATCACTATGGTATGTGGGGAGTTCATCTTGTGACGTGCCCGTAAGCAAGCTCTCTAATGGATTTGTTTCCATCCCCATCATGCATCAAAATCTGACATGGTCTAGCAACTCAAATAGCCTAGCACACATAAAGCATGAATGACTAATGATGTTTCAAAACGAAGCTAAGCCCCAGTGATGCAAAGCCCGATTGTTGTGGGTTCGATTTTGGTTTCAATGGGTTTTGGTTTATGTGGGCTTAAAGTTTGGTTTAAATGGGCTGATTTGGTTTAAGGGCTTTGGTTTGGTTGGGATTTGGTTTTGTGGGCTGTAGGCTTGGTTATGTGCAAAGCCCGGGTTGTGTGTAAACGCCATGCACCCGGTTACACAAGCTTATGTGGGCTTAGTTGTTTTGCGACCCGGGTATGTGAGCTTTTGTTGCACAACCCGGTTGTGTGGGCTTGAGATGTGTGCGTTGAAGCAGCCCAGGTTAGTTGCGAGCCTAGTGGGTGTGGGCTCGGTTTGTGCAAAGCCCAAGAGTGTGGGTTCGAGTTAGCCCAACAGTGTGGCTTATGTGGGCTGAAAGGTGGTTGCACAGCTCAGTTGATGTTTAGCCTAATGGTTATGGGCTTCGGCTATGCGGCTTAGGTTGAGCCCAATGGTTGGGGCTTTTAGGTTGTTTAGGTGCGGGGTTTATTTTTGTGAAACAGCTTGGCAAGCTCATGACAGCTTATGCACAGGTTGTCAAGGAGACACAACACAGCTCTATATGCGGCTCTGGTTTGCACGGGAGCAAGGCATCCCACTCGGCTCAGCCTAGGTTGGCGATTCTCACACGAGCTGAGCACACAAAATGCTTCTATTTACACAAAGACAACTTAGCATGCTAGTGCACTGAAAGAAAGCAAACTCACGGATCAAAGGCATAGCACGAGTGGCGGAGTAAAACAAAGAGAGTGTATGGTGCAAGTGAGATGCTAAAATTGGTGCAAAGATGCACGGAAACAACGAGTTGTTTCAACAGGTCTCCCCATGAATGGCACAATAATCAAGAGAAAATACGGCAAATAGCAAATCACAACTCACACAATGACACAGCAAATGGCGTTTAACACGGGTTACAACATTGGATATCTTCGGTTCGAGCATGCATACATGTGCAGAAAGCCGGATGGTTCACGAGTCCCCAAGATAAGACAAGGTTAAGCATTCAATTCGTAGATTCAAGGTTGAACACTCTTTTGACAAAACGAAGTCAGTTGCATCAACTCACTTAGTTGATGTCAACGGTCAAAGTTGATGTCAACTATCTCGGTTGACTTCAACTCGGATTCTTCATGAGGCTAAGTTCGGGGGTATGCACGGCCACCGGGGCGAGATAGCTCAAAGGGGTATAGCACGGGCCTTGTAAAGGCCAAGAGTTCTGACCAAGGCAAACCGGGTTGCACTCGGGCTCAATAGCTACGGGGTCGGAGCCGAGCATAGAAGGCGATGCAAGGAAGGCTAACCAGCCTTTAACATACAACGGGGGTATCACAGGGCACAAACAAAGATGCTCAAGGTGTGTGGACTACCTAGCATAGGTTTATCATGCATTCAAGTTAATGCTTATGAGATTTTCAATCAATTCGGGGTGGTTACCTAGCAAGGTAGCTAATCATGCAAGGCACCGAGGCTGACTAGTTTGTCAAAGAACATGCACATAGATAATTTCTCATGCTAAGCTCACATTTCACATTATGCATATCGATATCAAATCTCGGCAAACATTCATTCAAATAACTTGATGGTTCAAATACCAACCGAAGTTTAGGCAAATAACAACTTTGTTTGCTCCTCTATCGCTTTTCCTTGAAAGAAAGACAAAGATAAAATGGGTTTTTAGCTCGATAACACTATATTGCTCCTCTTCCTTCCTTGTTTTCCGAGATAAGTTGCGAATGCTTGCTGGTGCAGGACTAGATGTACGCAAGGTAGAAAGACGTGTTATGCTCCCTTGTTACTCCGTTTTCGATTTTCATAACAGCAGTGCAAGTACCGAGTTTAGGCCAAATAACAACTGTGTTTGCTCCTCTATCGCTTTTCCTTGCTTCAGCAGCAGCACATCATGTACCGGTTTTAGCTCCAATAACACTATATTCTGCTCCTCTTCCTTCCTTGTTTCCCTGAGATAAGTTGCGAGAATGCGCTGGTGCGGACTAGATGTACGCAAGGTGAGAAAGACGTGTTTATGCTCCCTTTTACTCCGTTTTCGATTTTCATAACAGCGATCACAAGTACTGGTTTCTCGGGAAAAATTTAGTACACGAAATTGTAAACACTTAAGAGTATGAGCTGCTCTGCTACAAAGGCGAGCTTAAAATATTTTCCACTAAGCCTATGAATGCTTGAAAATGTTGCAAAGTTGCCTTGAAATGTAAATGTTTCGAGCCCAAGTCGGAGGCAAGCTTGAGCTCAACCTATGCTGGGATCCGAAAGTGCAATGCACTATTACCTTACAGATTTAGAGATCATGGGTCAAATTCTTGAGAAACCTTACACTTTCTAGCTAATGAGTAGTCTTTTACCTTAAAATGTCAAGTTGAAGTGCGGATTGTGAGGAATCTAGCACTTGTGGTTAGACCATATGTTGAGGTTAGAACAAAGCAGTATCAAAGCAAGGTGACAAAGAGAGGTTAACACTACGATAGTAACTGCTTTAGCGATGCTATGTACGGATGGATGAAGAATTAGGAAAGTAACCAAG
Source organism: Papaver armeniacum (assembly GCA_023531295.1). Lineage (NCBI taxonomy): Eukaryota > Viridiplantae > Streptophyta > Magnoliopsida > Ranunculales > Papaveraceae > Papaver > Papaver armeniacum. The sequence continues at coordinate 50,382 of JAJJWW010012877.1, read as the reverse complement.
CAAGAATGATCTCAAGCACTCAAGACAAATACACGAGAGGCAGATACTAAATACTAAATACAATGCACAAATGCAAAAGATATATGCTAAATGCAATGATTCAAGGTTAATATGTACAGGGGAGTGGAAATCAGTAAAGGAAGCAAATTATCAACTTAGCACACGCGAGTCCCAGCAACGAGCGCGAAAACTTGGTAGGCACGAAATGTGTTTATATTTAGCCTACTTGTTAAACCTTACAAGTGCACGGCGTCTATCGGAGACGTGGCAAGTACGGAGTCGATCCACGAGACTTGTGGTGCTACGGTTGCTCTAAGGCTTACTTAATCGAGTTTCGGTGATATTGTAAATAACAGGGCTTTGTTTCCGTCTGGTGAGATGTTATTGTGACAGTGAATCAAAATAGTGAACTAAGATGTAACTAGTGACAATGGGGATACTAGGGTCTTTAAATCCACCTTTAACTTACACTATGTCTTCAACTCATGAATTTATTCTTGTTTCTATGGCGAGATAAGGAGAGGTGTCAAATCTACCCTATATCTAAAGTTTCTCCCATTGATAGCTTAATCACAACTAAAATATCTCACCATAGCATTAACCTGTCTATCTTAAGCATGACTAATCTAAGGATTAATAATAATCGGTTGAGTTTGGGTTGTAGCATAATCTTCACGGAGATATTCTAACTACAGTGCATACAAGGCATACATACTGTGAGCAAAGTGTTAACATCTTTGAGATTAAGTCTATCTTAAAAGTAATTAAGCACTCAAGAACAATACATGAAATATGAAAAACACGGTGATAAGCTAGGGTTTCATCTCAAACCCTAGCACTTTGATTTAGAACATCAAAAACAATAATTAAACTATAATTAAACCTAAATTGCTGCTCTGGCTAATCCAGGCATGAATTTTTTTCACACACAACTTCACCTATTTATACATGCAACAAATCCAAACCCTAAAATTGATTTCAAAAATAAATTAAACACAAACCCATGCTTCAATCGCCTCGAATCGATTGGTCGCCTGCCTTCCCGCCTCACCGAGAACTCCATACTCGATTTGATATGACCTAACCCTAGTTATTTCTATCTCTAACTTAGCTTCTAGGTAAGAGGCTATGAGAGAGATAGAGAGAGCAAGTAGGAGGGAAAGATGGTGGTTGTTGTTGTAGTGCGGCCCTGTGGCCGACAAGAGATGGAGGTGGTGGTGATGGCTCACGGGGAGAGGAGGAAGAGAGGAGAGGGATGGGTTTTGCAGAGGTCGGGGGAGAAGAAAGAGAAATGGAAACTGAGAATAGGGTTTGGTCGATAGGTTTTATCGATGGTGTAGGTATAGGACGCTATGGTGTTGAGCGGGTACATCAAGTGCTGAAGGGAAGGGCTGAGCGAGCGTAGGATGTAGCTAAGGGAGATCTGAATGGCTGAGGGAGACTCGGGTTGATTTGGTGTTGAGCGGGAGCAGCAAACTTCGATGCGCGTGGCTGAGCGACCATCGGATGCAGGGTATATCAAATCTAACGGCCTGGATGAGACGGACTCGGATCCGGGTCACGGGTCGGAGATGGATAGCTTGGGCCCATGTCTTGTAAGTTGGGTTGCTTCTTGTTGGGTTGCAACTGATGCGCGCGCGGGCTTTGGCTTTCTGTTCCATAGATGACTGCCTCCAATTCCTCGCTCTTTTGGCTCCTCAATTTCTCCGAGCTTTATTTATTACCTAAAAACACAAAATTAATTAATACAAATATTTATTCTTGAAAACAAGGATAATACAGAATATGGGATAATATCTGATTTATGAGCACAAAAGATGAGTAAAATGCCAATAAAAGGGTATATAAATATGCACTATTTAGCACTCATCAGCCCGTATAAAATACCGCGTATATAATTTTGAACCCTGAAGAAAATACTGCGTGTGCGGTCTTGAACCCGTAGAAAATATTGTACATGAATCCCGAAGAAGAATACTGTATATATGCTCCATACGACTTCGAACCGCAGGAAATATTGTATATATGATTTTTCCCCCCAAAGAAATACTCACTGGGTGTCGCTTTGAACCCGTGAGAAAAATGCTCTATATAATTTTGAACCCGAAGAAGGATACTGTAGGCACACTTGAACCCATATAAAATACCGCGTATATAGTCTTGAACCCGAAGAAAATTCTGCGTATATAGTCTTGAACCCGAAGAAAATTCTGCGTATATAGTTTTGAAACCGTAGAATACGCCCTCCTCCTTTTTTTTTTTTATTTCGGGTTTTCCTTTGTTGGGCGCGGTTATGTGTCGAGAGATAATTTTTTTTTTTTTTTTTTTGTGTGCAGGTATCTTGTTACTAAGTTGTTATTAAAAGATGTTACCTGGACAAAATTTCGCTTCCTCAAAGGATGTCCATAATTCCAAACCAAACACGGATGATGAGTTCTTCGCCAAAAACTCGTCTCTGCTGAAAAATCACCCCGGGTTTTGTGCCAATTTTGTTAACCGGTGGTGAAGATGAAAGGAAGACACGTTCGACTCCGCCCAGAGAATACTATACGGTTCTGTCTTCAAAAAGGGGTATACTCCTCTTCCAATATTGATTTCGGGGGATGTGTCAAAGCCCATTGCGTTCTTTTTGGTAGATGGGTTGAGTTCATGGTGAGTAAGAGCACATAAACACCAACCTGACTCGAGCGCAGATTATTGATGCTGTCGGAGCTTCGGTAAACCTCCAGTTAGGAAGGATATCCTGGGCTTGGTTTCTTTCATCTCCGGATGGTGTTCTGACACCCATACAATCATATGTAGATGGGGTGAGATAACTTTCTCCTTGGAGAGTGTGGCTCTCTTTACGAATCTTCCAGTGGCTCGGAATCTTAAAATCCAATTATCTAAAGTGAGGTGAAGATGCGGGATGACCTTGCCGCTAAGTTGGGAGATTACGCTCGAAAAGACTCCACCGTGAAGTCGAAGGATGCAACCCGAAAGAGGATGAAAGGTGCTTTTATAGCTGGTGGATGTCTCGGTGGTTTTAGGACGAGCCGGAACTGAAACAATGAAAAAGCGGTGATCTTCATGTTGCGGCATTTTGGCTCTCCTTGTCTAGAGACATTTTTGATGACGGTTACGGCAAGAAGGAAATAAGACCCGAGTTGCTAGCGGTGCTGTGAAGTTAGCAAAAGGTGAAGTTCTTCCCATTAGCAAGCTATTCCTCGGTTCCCTGTATGTGCATCTGGATCACCTAGTTGCGAACACGCGAGTTTCGAATGGTTTCATGAAAGTGAATTCATATGTGCACGTTGATTTTCTGCAAGTCGCTATGGGAGCACTTTGAGAAGTATGCTCCAAACTTAGATGCCTTTCGATTCAAAAGTTGGGGGGTTCCCGAATTCTTCGATGGGTGAACAAAGGCGTCCAAAGGTTGGCGTGAGCTTGGTTAGTCTTCTTGATAAGTCGTATGAAATCAATTTTCGCCCATGGGAGCCGGTCCATAGGTCGGTGACTCAAATTGACACCTTTGCTTGCTCCACTCATGTCTTTGTCTTGATGGCGATTTGAGCATTGGTGAAAACTTGTTCATTCAAAGTCACTTGCCGGTTATATGCCATCTTTCTTCATGGGGTCTTTCCGAGATAGCCGCCCTAAATATTGACCGTCTTTGCTCGTCACATGGGTTTCGATCAAGGGTACCTCTTGCTTACCGGCAGGTGCTTCCTAAGGATTCATTGCCGCCCTCAATGCCGCCCTCGAGCTGGTATCCGCCTTCCTTCTTACAAATGGGAAGAGTAACTGACGACCTTTGGCTATAATGAGTTACTAGTGCGACGAGTTTATTATGATCCAAGATTTTGTGAATAACGTGGTGGAGAACGTTCGTTGTAAACCTTCCCCAGCAGTTTTGAAGAAGTATCCAATGTTGAGAGATCTCAAGCAAAAGTTGCCTAGCAACTCGGAAAGTCCCCGGCCAAGGAACGGAGAACGAAGAATCGTCTTTGGAGGGTTCCAGACGGTTTCAAAAGACCCTCCCTCAGCTCTCGTGTCTTTCAGTTCTTCCAATAACCAGGTATGTGTCGCCTCTTCTTTGGTTTGTCTCAAAACACGTGAATTTCTGCTGAAAACATGTGCCTTGTTTCCTCCATGGCTTTGGTAGTGTTAATGCTCGCTGCCTTGCACGTTGCCCGGGAGACAGCGATTTCTTCAAAGAATTCGGAAGACCGGCCTTCTCATAGCGATGATGAGTCGAGAAAGAAGAAAGTTCGACAAGTGAGAGTGATTCCTACGGCGGTCTCTGGTTCTTTTTCGGGAAGTGGTTCGGTGAGTTTCGCGCTTCTTTTCTCTCTTCTTATGTTTCTTCTTTTTGAAAAATGTCTAACTCGAGTTCGCAGGAGGAATCCGATTCGGAGGATGATTCTGGGGTAGAGGCACACGAAAACTTGCCTTTGGTGACCACCGCGACTTGGAGATGGGCATTAGCCAATTTCCGGCACAGATGTGGCTCAAACGGTGGATGATTCTCGATGGTTGTTGCCGTAGACATGGAGGAAGACCCTCCGCGAGTCGTGGAGGCCAGGTGCGGCGCCATTTTTGATCCTCCGTACTTGGTTCCTTATCCCGGGTCACGTCTTTGGTTGGCGGCTTCAACGAGGCCGGCTAAGCACGAGGCGTTGTACACCAGAATCTAGGAGAAATACGGACATATGGCCACAACCAAGAAAGTCACTAGTCGATTTGCACGGTTAAGCGTGTGGAAGAGGCTTTATCTTCCATCGAGGATATGCGTGAGGTGACCTGTCACACCGTTTCCCGAAGACGTTATTGCCGACTGGAGCACCATCGCGACGTGTGCGTAGAAAAGGAGTTCAACACTTCGTGGTTTGTCGAAGCCTTGTTGAGATCCAAAAAGTTGAAAGATGCGGCAATCGAAAGCCTTTCCGCCGAGGAGATTGCCTGACAAAGAGGTGGAACTCGAAGAGCTTTCCAAGATGTTGACTATGAAGAGAGCGGCTCTTGAAGATGCAGTTGACTTTCTCCAAGAAGAGCAGACTTGTTAGATAATTTTCCTTGAACGTTTCTCCGCTAAACTTTCATTTAGGTTCCTTTTTTTTTGAAAGACATATTGATGTCCGGTTCAAAGCTTGACCTTTGATAGGCAAATTGGTAGCTTTTAGGTATTGGATTATTTACGGGATGAATGGTTTTGATAATATGACTCTAATTATGTTTTGGGAAAGGAATATTGCTTTTATGAAAGTGTGTGCTAGCAATAGGCACAATACTCGGTAGTATGACGGTTTTACTAAGAGCCTAAAAACCATTCGTATATCTTGCTTGCGTCTAAATTTACTCACTTCATAGGTTTTGTGAACACGCCCCTCTCCATGTAAAAGGCGGCTTTGCGATAGCATTGTCAAGAAGTCCCCAATCGCTGGTAGCATCTTCTGGCGAGTCCCGGTTCCCTCATGTAGTTTTTACAACGAAATCGGGTCGTCCGGTGGTTGAGTCGGATCGAGTGGTAGCATCTTCGGCAAGTCCCAAGTTTTCTCGTGTAGTTTTTACAACTAGTAACCGGGTTGCTCGGTAGTTCACGCTCGGATTAGTAGCCTTTCCTACCATCTTGACATCCGGGTCGAAGAATGAGATTGACGAGTCGACATTGTAGCCGATAGATCAATCCTCCCGCCTCGTGGTCGCCAATTGTTTATAGGTAAAAATCGTTTACGCCGATTTCGGTAAATTCGGTAGGTGAGTGAGAAACTGGTTCAAACCCTAAACAAATGTGTTGCACGTGAGCACTTTATAGATTCGAGATCAATGCTCTGTACAAGTCCTGCCTAAACCAAGAAATGGCCGTTCCGGACTTGCTTCGGTCATGAAAGTGGAGGAGAAGGGTTGATTTGGGGAGGGAAGCAAAGAAAGGTGTTGAGACTAGAATAATTACGGAGAGTAGTGTCTCGACTTGTATCAGAAAGTGGAAGCTTCGAAGCTTGCAAGAGATGAAAGATTTTTGGAGAGCTTGCAAAGTTGCCTTTTTCCGAGAGTGTAGTATTTTTCTCCCGACCGAGACTTGTTGTCCTGGTGGAAATAGGTAAGACTTTTTTATACAAGTCGAGTTTGAAACGCACTACCTGGCCTCATGAAGGAAGAGAGTAAAGGGTGAAATAATGAGAGGAGGTGGTAACCGCATGGTATTAATGGGTGAAAACGTTTTCACCATTATTTCTAATTTACTTGACCGCTTTATTCCTTTTCACGCTTTCTTAATGTGAGCGTAATGCTCTGCCGTAAGTCAGACTGCCAAACCAAAACCCCGGAAAGCATCCCCAACAGTGTTGATGTCTCGAGTGTTGGTTGCATCTTGAGTGCAAGTGGTGCTTGCTAGGGCGCATGTGGCATGTGCCAATGACGTGTGTGGAATGCCTTGGTGGTAGGTTGCACGGTTTGCAAGTTAGGCTACCAATAAGCTGTGTTTTGGCATGTAGCGGAATGCCTTGGTGGTAGGTTGCACGGTTTGTGTTAGGCTACCAAATAAGTGCATGTTGGCATGTGCCAATGGCATGCGTGGTCGTTAGGGCCGTGGCTTTGGTAAGAAAAAGCTACCGGCGAGCATGTTGGCATGTGCCAATGGCATGCGTGGCCAGTTAGGGCCGTGGCTTTGGTAAGAAAAGCTACCAAATGAGCATGTTGGCATGTGTGGTCGTTAGGCCGTGGGTTTTGGTAAGAAAAAGCTACCAATGAGCATGTTGGCATGTGACAATGGCATGCGTGGGTCCGTTAGGGCCGTGGCTTTGTAAGAAAAGCTACCAACAGCATGTTGGCATGTGCCAATGGCATGCGTGGCCAGTTAGGGCGTGGCTTTGGTAAGAAAAGCTACCAGAGCATGTTGGTATGTGCCAATGGCATGCGTGGCCGTTAGGCCGTGGCTTTGGTAAGAAAAAGCTACCAGCGCAGCATGTTGGCATGTGCCAATGGCATGCGTGGCCGACTTGGCCTAGGTTGTATGGTTAAGTAAGCCTAGAGGCTATATTTGGCATGCGCCAATGGCATAGCGGTTTGGAAATATGGCTTGTGGTAAGCGTTGGCATGTGCCAATGGCACGTACGACCATGTTGACCTGGTTGCACGTTTTGCAGAAGCCTAGGCGCTATATTTGGCATGCGCCAATGGCATAGCGGCTTCTGAAATATGGCTTGTGGTACGGGTGGCGTGTGCCAATGGAACGTACGGCCATGTTGACCCGGTTGCACGTTTTGCAAGCCTAGGGCGCTATATTTGGCATGCGCCCAATGGCATAGCGGCTTGGAAATATGGCTTGTGGTATCACAAGTTGGCATGTGCCAATGGCACGTGCGGCCATGTTGAACTAGTTGCACGTTTTTTGCAAGCCTAGGGTGCTATATTTGGCATGCGCCAATGGCATAGCGGCTTGGAAATATGGCTTGTGGTACGCGTTGGCATGTGCCAATGGCACGTACGGCCATGTTGACCTAGTTGCACGTTTTTGCAAGCCTAGGGCGCCATATTTGGCATGCGCCAATGGCATAGCGGCTTAGTTTGGCATGATTGCCAATGAGTGCGATATGTAGTTTGGTTTTGGCGTCGCTGCCATGGTGCGCAGTGTGCGGCTTGGTTTTGGCGTTGTTGCCATGGTGCGCAGTGTGCGGCTTGGCTTGGCATTGTTGCCATGGTGCTGGTGTGCGGCTTGGTTTGGCATTGTTGCCATGGTGCGCGCATGCTGCTTGGTTTGGCATTGTTGCCATGGTGACGGTGTGCGCGCTTGGTTTGGTATTGCTGCCATGGTGCGTAGTGTGCGGCTAGGTTTGGCATTGTTGCCATGAAGCAGCGCAAAGTGCGGCTTGGTTTGGCATTGTTGCCATGGTGTTGCGCGGTGTGCAGCTTGGTTTGGCATTGTTTCCATGGTGCGCGTGTGCGGCTGGTTTGGCATTGTTGCTATGGCGCAGCTTGATGTGCGGCTTGGTTTTGGAATTAGGTTCGTGTCGAAAACCCTAATGGGTATTTTGAAAAATACCCCTATTAATTATTTACACTGAGTTAAATGTTCTTAGTTAATGTGTTGCGGGTAACACTAGGTCATGGGGTTTTACGATTTTACCCCTTGTTTAAAAACCACCATCAACAACAGTGACTAAAGTATCTAACCGCCAAAGAACGCATAGATTGGGGGCGGTATGATGGACACTAAGTGGCGATTAAGCATTACCACATACTTGATTGTAAGCACTTATAGCCTACCAGACTAGACTAAAACCGACACATCGAGAATGACGCAAGATATTATTCGTCAGCAAAATAGTTTGCGAGCTAGATGCTACATAGCCATATTGCATAGTATCATGCATAGTATAAATACCTGCACCACCATGTTGAATACGTAAAGTAACTAACCTTTGCTGAAGCTTACCAAATCCTGGACCATCTCCAGTGATGAGATGCTGAAGATATGCCATCAAAAACTCATTAAACAAAGGTTTTTTTTTTTTTTTTTTTTTTAACAACATGATTAGATCTTGTGAATCCAAGCGCATGCTTCTTGTCAGCAGATTACATGGTAATTCCCGTGGATCTTGCGTTCCACGCTTGTTTAGGGTGACGGAGATAGGGAGAACACACACATATTGCTATCCAAGTGTTACTTATTATTATTATCATTATTTTATTTTTTTGAGAATTATTCCGTTTGGTCTGGTCTCTTTTTTTATTTTTTTTCTTTTTCTTAGTAACTCAATCACTCTATTTTACCCTAGCAGTGGTGACAACTTGAATCGTGAGCCCCACCTAATCACTTAGACAAACATATTTTAAAAAGAAAACAAAATAAAAACAGAAGTGAAAAGGACTCTACGAGATATGGCGAAACTACCATGTTATTTCTAACACCTGAGCTCTGTGCTTTTATGAATAGACTCTTTAGATGTTTCAATCTAATCAGATTGGTTCCTCAACTCCTACAACCAAGATGCTTCCATCCACTTAGATTGGTTAGTTCCATCCTTAATAAGCATAAATTTCTAGGCTCTGGAGTTTATTTATTACAACTAAAAAGTTTCTCCCACACCCCCAAACTTAAATCTAACATTGTCCTCAATGTTCTAAAGATAAAATTAAAAGCATGAACAAGGAGAAATTGTTACCATTTGAAGCAAAAGAGTTAAGGAAATATATTACCGTGTTGCATGAGCATGGGTTACCTCCCAAGAAGTGCTAAATTTAAAGTCTTCAGCCAGACGTCTAATACCACAAAATGGCTAATTACCTTTCGAATCATATATCAATAGTCGAAACAACTGTGGATCAACAAAACCAAATAAAACTGCCACAATTATAAGACAAATGCATCGGATTAGATAAATAAGCAGATATAGCACAACCTGATTTAAAACTTCTTCCAAGGCAACTGGGTTTATCTGTGGTGCGCACTTGGGCTTCATATGAGTGTCTTGACAAATATATTCATTCAAACAATAGATCTCTAACAGATGGATTTCCTTATGGACAGTATTAAGATGGTCGGTTGTGGAGTCGGAAGAGATTCAAGTAATAGCTCAGGTTCACTAGGCTCGAGTCCCAAGTTAGGGACTTCTAATATGGATGTTTGACCATCATCACCCCCAAACTTAGGGTAATCAGTATTTTCAGAAAGACCTCTAATTATTGCTTGAATTTCTCGATCCTCGGAGTCTTTAAAATACTCAAGAGCTTCTTCAAGATCACTACCCCCAAACTTAGGTTCAACACTACTCTCCGTAAGGCCTAGCACTATGGCTTGAATTTCGGGGTCCGTAGAGTCTTTAAAGTACTCGAGAGCTTTTTCTAGTTCAACGGTTTGGTCACCTAACTCCACTTAAGAGAATCTCATCAAATTCATCTAAAGAATCATCCAATAAAGTGTCGTCCCAATTATCCTGAACTATATCCTGAACTAAAGTGTTAATCATATTCATTTACTCTAAATCATTAGAAGGTTGTCTAGTAACATTAAAGACATTTAGTTCAGTGGTCATATTACCAAAGGATATATTCATAGCCCGTCCTACGGTTGATGATAGCATTAGATGTGGCTAAAAATGGGCGACCTAAAATCACCAGTATTTGAGCACTAGGGTCCTGAACAGGTTGAGTGTCTAGAACAACAAAATCCACTGGATATAAATTTATCAACCGCTATCAGTACATCCTCTATGACACCACGAGGTACTTTGACAGACCTATCAGCTAACTGTAGGGTCATTTTAGTCGGTTTCAACTCACCAAGACCTAGATGGGTGTACACATGATACGGGAGTAAGTTAACACTGGCTCCCAAGTAAAGTAATGCTTTATCAACCATGTGATTACCAATCGTACAAGATATGGTGGGGCATCCAGGGTTTTTATACTTAGGGGATGTTTGGTTCGAAGGATTGAACTTACCACCAAATGTAAAAGGCTTTCTTATAGACATTAAGCTTACTCTTTCGTGTACAAAGATCCTTAAGAAACTTGGCATAGCAGGCATTTGCCTAATTGCTTCTAATAAAGGAATATTTATGTTCGCCTGCTTAAATATTTCCATTATTTCGTTGAAAGTTGACTCTCTCTTTGTTGGAGCTAACAATCGTGGATATGGAGCTCGGGCACAAAATGAGATCTATCGGGAACCACATGGGCATCACTAGAAATTTTATCAGTCTCTTCAACTAGTGGCTCCTTCTTGGGCTCATCTTGGGAACTAGAATGGAACTTGAAGGTGGATTTACGAGATGTCCACTATTAGGCATGGCTACCTTATTGTCTACAGTTTTACCACTCCCTAAGGGTTGTTATAGAGTTCACATGATTGAACTCTTTCTCTCTAGAGGATACTTCATGAACTGCTCTAGTGTTGGGTAGTGGTTGATTGGGGGACTTTTCCTTTTCTCTTTCGCTCAAAAATTCTGCAATTATACTAACTCTGATTTTTAGCTCACGAAATAACTTTGAGAGTTTTCCCCAGTAAACCTTTCTCAACCGTTTGCTTAAACTCTGCGAGTGTTATGAGATAAGATGGTCACTGAGACTCTTCTAAGCTCATGATTTTTTTATCCGACAGTTACGATCGATCTCGGCCCTAAATGGTTCTTAGTATACCCAAAACTTGGGAGAGCCTTGGAAATATTAGATCGACCTTGACTCGGCCCTTAGACCAAGAGAAATTCGGGTGGTTTCTCCAACCGGGGTTATAGGTATGAGAATATGGATCAAATCTACGACGGTTTTCAAACCTAAAGTTGTTATAAAGAGCATGGGCTTGCTTTTCGTATCTAGCATGGTGTGACCCTTGATTCATTTCTAAGGCCTCTAGACGCCTAAGAATATTTTCCCATAATCAAATCTATCGATCCTATGGATATGATTTCTAGGGTAATTCCGGTTCTCTCATTGAATCCTATTGCCTAGTTTTCTCAGCTAACTCGATAAACTCGTCAAAACATTCATCTGGGTCTTGATGGGTAAATTCTCCACCACTAATTGTTTCTACCTGCATACGGGTTTCACTATCAAGGCCCTCATATAAAATTTAGGCCATGTGGGCTTTTTCAAAGCCGTGATTTGGACACTGGTATAACAATTCACTAAACCTTTCTACATAATCATGAAGTTTTTCACCTAATTTCTGCTTAAAGGTTTGAATAGACTGCCGAACAACAGTAGTCTTATAGCGTGGGTAGAATTTCTTAACAAATACCTCTACAAGACCATCCAAGGTGGTAATTGTTTTAGAAGGAATAAAATGATACCACTCTTTGGATTTCTCATAGAGAGAAGTGAAACAAACGTAACCTAAGCACATCTTTGGAGACATTTGGATAGTTCATTGTGTCACAAATCATTTCAAAATCTCTTATGTGGGTATACGGGTTCTCATTCTCTAACCCCCTAAACTTACGAAGCATGCCAATAGTCTCAGGTCTAATATCAAATTGGACCGTAGAAGCTGGTGGAACTACACCTGGGTCACGCACTACCCTAGACGGGTTCAAACAATCCCTAAGGGTTTATACTGGGACCTCAGCATCCTTTTCCTCAACCATTTCGACAAAAATAGAAGTAATACTAGTGAAGCAAGAAAATCGTGCACATGCAAATGCAGGGTTTACTAAATTAGGTAAGCTTGGGCTACCTCAGCAAAATATACCTACTGGTACGAGGCTGAGGCTTGTGGAATTTCGGCTGGTAACTCCCATAAGGCCCAAGGCACGGGTTCAGCGTACTTTTCCACAGGTTTCCTAAATGAACACGCAATTGGGGGATATAGAAACTAATTGGGGGATATGAATTACTTCCCCCAACCCATGGTGTGTGCTAAGGGGTGACTTTTGGGGGCGAAAATACTAAACACCCTTCCCTCAAAATAAAAATCAAAAAACTTAAAATCAAAAAACAAAATCATATTCCCCATTTCCATCTCCACTTCTTATTAATCTTTTTTTAGGGTTAAAACTTTGAAACCCAAATGTTCCCCACTCTCTTTCAAATTCTAAATTTTCCCCATTTCCTTTCAAATTCTCTTCTCCTTCTCCGTCGGAAATGATAAAGAACATGCTGGAAAGTGATGAAGACCACGCCGGAAGTGATGAAGACCATCCTAAGTGATGAAGAACATGTCGAAATGATGAAGGTCACAGGAAGTGATGAAGACCATGCCGGAAGTGATGAAGAACATGTCGGAAATGATGAAGGTCACGCCGAAGTGATGAAGACCATGCCGAAATTGATGTAATTCAATCTGGAACTAAATGCTTGCATGCTCGATATAAATCTATCAATCTCCAGAGTTAAGTGGAAAAAATCAATTTTCTGGATACTTTTCATCATGTTCCGGCATAGAATTTTAAGATGAAGACCACGCCGGAAGTGAGTTCCGGCATTTTTATAGGATGAAGACCACGCCGGAAGTGATGAAGAACATGTCGGAAATGATGAAGACCATGCCGGAAGTGATGAAATTCAATGCCAGGCTAAAAGCCAAGATGCTCGATATAAATCTATCAATGCTGGTTTAAGTGCACAAAAAAATCAATTTTCTGGATACTTTTCATCATGTTCCGGCATAGAAATTTAAGCAAAAACCATGCCGGAAGTAGTTCCAGCATGCTCGAAAATCAGATAACTGTGCCGGAAGTAGACTGATTAAAACCAGAAAATTTATGAAAATTTCCAACAAATGCCGGCATGGTTTTTTGGTTGAATACCATGCCGGCACCAAGCTTTTCCAGCTGCAACAATGGTGGATTCAAAGAAAAAAATTCAAATTTTCAACCTCTTAGCAACAATTCTCTCATCACAATCATCTTCCATTTTCAAAAAAAAAAATTCCACTCAAAAACCATTTTCCCACCTTCTACTCCCAACTAACCCACACAAATTCAAATAAAAATAAAACACACTAATTTATCCCCCATATATTTAACATTTTACTAATTATAATTAATCAATAATCCTGATTAGTGGGGGCTATATTAGGAATTAAAAAAATAATTACATAGGGGGTCACCCAGAATTGCTATTGGGACACCGTTTTGTCCTGTAGCTATATCCCCCAATTAATTCCCATATCCCCCAATTGCGTGTTCTCCCAGCAATTCGGTAATTCTGACGATGAAATTGGTGTGTGCAACGTGTTTTTTTATAATTAATAAAATACTAAAAAAACAAAAATTACAAAAAAAATAAAATAAAATAAAGAGACTACTAAAAATAAGATAAAAGTCTAAAAATAAAATCTTGAGTTTCTCCCTTTTTGAAGGCAAGTTCAACTTTCCACGTTTCGCTTCCAAGCCAATCTGCAAAGAAAAAACAAAAAATACCAAAGACGTAAAATATAAAAAAATAAATAAAAAAAAAAAATATACAAAACCTAAAAAAATATGCAAAACCTATAACCTAAACCTAAAGACAAGTCCGCGTCACCGGCGCAAAAACCTAATGTAGTTTTAATTGTGGTAAGTAGGGGTTTGATTCTCGGACTTGGGAAGTTGTTGATTTTAGGACTTACTTAAATAAAATATTAAAACTAGCAAAAATATGAAAAGAAAGTAACAAGATTAAGAGTTACTAGGACTCGATTCCACCAAACTCGCATCTTATGGTTCAATTATTAATTCTTTGACAATTATAGCTCCAAAAATAATAATTATTGACTCTAAATATTTGCCAAGGTAGATTTTATAATACATTAATTGTAAATGGTAAGCATGGATTATCAAAACACCTAAGCTAAGCATAACCCATCAAACTAAACTAATTAATTTAAAATCATAATTCAAATTATATTAATACCAAAGTCGTAAAAAGAATTTAATAAAATTACCATAGTGTTGAGAATTGGCTTCCTCCGTCATCCCAGTGATGGGGTTTAGCTCATCATGGTAGAAACACGCTCAAAAGAATTTTTCATATCTCTAAAAGGTGTTTTTATTGAAGAAATTGTTTAAGATAGAGATTTGCAACACTGTAAATATGTTAATGACGTCATCACACAATCCGGTGTTGCAGATTTAAACCTAATCGTTACAAAGCTTCTATCGTAGACACTTTTCAACAGTGACAGTTCTTTTCTGTTTGTTCTTCGTGTTCTTCAGAACGACAGTTCTGAAGTGTCAGTTCTTCGTCTTCTTTACCTGCTGCTGCGTATTCTTCCTGCAACTTCTCCGCTTTGATTCTGCAGCCTCCAATCGAAACCCCAAAACTCCCGACAGACTTTCCTTGACCTCCCACCATCGTATTTAAACACCACAGGACCCCTAAATCTCGAGAAAATCTTTTCTGTCTTCACCCAAAAGTCTCGGATATTTTGTTCCTTTTCTCCCTTACGCATTTTAATTGTTTCTAAGCATATCAAAACTATTCTATTATTGAAAGATACGAATCAAAGGAGGATATTATTCTCCCACGTAACTTCCAAAAATACTCAAACTTCCCGTAACTTCTTTAACGAGAATAATTCATGCCCTGTTTTATTGTGAACCGATTAAACTTGCATTTTTCTTCGAAACAAAACCTTTGTTTTGATGTACCAAGCCCACGCCCGGTCAAATTTGTGAGAAAACTTGAGAGAAATTCGTCCAAATTCTTCCGAGGAAATTTCCCAGATGAAAGTTCACTTTCCCGCCAAAATCGTTGTTTTAAACCGTGAAGATGGAGTTCCCCTAATAATGGCTGGGGTGCGAATAGCTGGTTGGGTGCAAATAGTAATTAAAGGGTGCAAACAATGGTGAGTTACCCTTATCAACTCCAGTACCCCTTATCCAATTGAGTAGTGTAAATAGTAAGTATCCTCCAAGTGCCTTTATCAACTTTTCTTGGAAATGATTTATACACAAATGTTTATTCTCCAAAAATACCTACAAAGACATAAAATACCAAAATAAGCGCCAAATCGAGTACTAACATTTCATAGAATTGAGACTAATATAGACACATAAATGCGTCTATCATCAAGCTATATGAAATGTAGATATGGTGGTCAGCATCAATTGCTACAAGTGGGGATTAGATAGGATGAGCCCACTGTTTGTCGAGATTCATGGGAGTGTGCCCACGATCGAAGGACACATTCGAGTAATCATCGAGAAGCATTCCAGTTGGAAGAGATCCGGAGGGAGAATCTAGGGCCCAAACCCAAAGACCTCATCGAACTAACTCCGCAGAACAAGCCAGCGGATCGAAAAGAGCTGGCCCAACTGAACGTCCATCCCATGATAAGAGAGGGCGAAGAGAGGATCGTCGGCAGGAAGATCGGAAACCAAGTCTACGCGAAGCTTAACACCAGTTATGCTCGAACATTAAGAGAAATCAAGGGTCTTGAAAACTTGGAATGACCATGGTCTAAAGGAAAGCAGCCTCCAAGATCTGAGAAGTCGAAGGATTATTTTGAATACCATTGCTTCAATGGACACCAGACCGAAATATGCAAGAATTTGAAGATAATGATTCAAAAGCTCATCGATGCGGAGATCTTAAGCAGTATATAAGGAAGGAATAAACGGAAGATAGATCAAAGAGAAGCAAGCAAGTTCAACTGCCCGAAGGAAATCGAATATTGAATACCATTTAATGTTCCGAGGCCATTGGACCTTTACTAACGGAACATATAGGTAAAGGTTAAGAAAGCAATTCGAAGACTACTGTGAGTTGTACAAGATCGATGGAGTAGAAGTAGATGAACATGAACATTGGATGGACGCACCATTAACTTTTGAAGGCGACGATATTGAAGAGGATATGGAGGATCATAACGATCCTATGGTCCCTCACACTCCCAGGTGGCCGGTGCAATATCAAGAAGATTCTCATCGGCCACGGAAGCTCGATCAATGTATTATTCTACGACACTTTCAAGCGAATGGAGCTTAATGACGAACAATTGATGTGTTCATACTATACCATCTATGTATTCAATGGGGCACCTACGAAGCCTTTGGGAGATATTATTCTACAAGTGGATGAGGGACCGGTGAAGATAGACACTCGATTCGGCGTAGTAGATGCACCCTCTCTCTCAACGCCATCATCGGGAAGATGGATACACAAGGCTCAAAGGAGTGGCATCAACCTATAACCAATGCCTTAGATTCCCATCACCCGAAGGGGTAATGGAAATCAAGGGAGACCAGGCTGGTGCCCGAGAATGCCGGACTCTGTAAAACCAACTTAACAATGAGCTGGATGAGCAGGCGGAAATCTCGAAGGAAGCAAAACAAATAGTACTGCTAAAGATAAATCCATCGATCAATATCTCAAGAAATTTTGGGAAAAGTTTGAGCGCAAGGAGGTAACATCCTAAGCACCAAAGCAAGCACCTAAACAGCTAAGGAGGCTAAAGAGTCTACCAAATAGCACTTAAAGAGCGTCCTTCTCCTATGGGAACCGGCCTACATTCAAGTCTTTGGAACCCACCAAGGAGATTAACATAGGGACCGAAGATGATCAAGATAGGGACTGGTAGGCTTGGGAAGTGGTTTGATTTTAATGCCTACTTGTTATAACCGCAAGTGCACGGTGTCTTCAATGCAGAACTGGGCAAATACGGGTCGATCCACAGGGAAATGGGATGCTTATGTTGATCTATGGATTTACTTAAACTGATTTCTATGAAATGTAACACAAATATGGTTGTCGATACGACTGAGTTGGTTGTATTGTGACTCTAAGGAAGTTAAAACAGATTGGAAACAATTAGGGAAAGCACTAGGGTGATTGAATCAACCCTCTAGTTCTATGCTAAGGCAAAACAGTTGTCCAATGTGTCTTGTGCCTTCCTTTGAAGGTCTCAGGTGGATCTTTGGTTAGATAACTCTTTAACTCTTCCCTAGTATAAGATGTCTTTCTACAAAGACACCCTATCCAATTGTTTGATTCATTAACTAAGCATTAATCCTAAAACAATTTAATCATAACAAGAACACATGAAAACTGATTATATTAACATACAAACTAGGGGTTTCATCAACACCCTAGCAAGGAAATTAGAACATAATTAAGATGACAAGTTACACTAAATTGGTGCTCTGGCTAGCCCAGGCATGCCCTCAAACATCAAACTACACCTTCTATTTATACATGCAAAATCCCCAAAAACCCTAATTTACTTCAAAAATAGAAAACAAGAAAATACCCTCTCACCCAAGTCAGCTGAATCGTGCTCTTCTATTCCAGGCGCTGCAGAACTCCATACTACGATTTCCCTTGATTTGATGCTAACCCTAACCCTAGTTCTTCCTATCTCAGACTTAGCTTCTAGGAAGAAGCTATGAGTGAGATAGAGAGAAGCCAGGGGAGAAGGTGGTGCAGTTGGTGGCTGTGGTGTCGTGGAAGAAGATGTGGGTGGTGAAGTGGTGGCTCAGAATGTATGGTCGGGAAGAGAAGGATGTGGTTTTCTCTCACGATTTATGTCCAGAAGAAAGAGAAGATGGAAGTGAGAATGGGTTTGGTCGATGGGGGTATTGGGATAGGGAGTCACTGTGGAACGGGGCATCAAGGGGACGATGGAAAGGTTGGAGCGGCGTTGGATGAGGATGAGTGAGATCTCAACGTTCAAGGACTCGAGGCTGTTTTGGTGTTGAGCGAACGTCGAGTGTTGATGGGAAGGAAGGGAGCGAAGCGTTGGATGCAGTGGGCGAGATCTGGACGGCTCGGGGAGAAATGGGCTCGGATCCTGGGTCACGGGTAGCTCTAGCCCATGTCTTGTAGATGGGTTGTTCCTTGTTGGATTGTAACCAAGTGAGCCATGCTTTGGCTTTCTGCTCCTGGAGACGCTTGTCTCCAATTTTCTGCTCTTTTGGCTCCTCAATTTCTCCGAGCTTTATTTATTACCTGAAAACACAATTAATTAGTACAAATATTTATTCTTGAAAACAAAGAAAATACGAAACTGGGATAATATCTCATTTACGAGCACAAAAAGATGAGTTAAATGCCAATAAATAGATGTAGAAATATGCAATATTTGGCACTCATCAAATACCCCCAAACCTGAATTTTACTTGTCCTCAAGTGAAACAGAAATTAAGAAATCCTAACTATACCCCTGTCGCAATCTCTCCAGAATGCATTTAGCATATGCACTAAGCCTTTAAACCTCTAGGTGTCCCTAGTGGACGAGTTGTAGTCTCGTGAGGGTTTGCAGAGGTGTACCCACAAAACCTTCTCCAACTTCAGAGTGTAAGAGTCTCAAGCATCCAAGGAGCTATGAGGACATAGAGTTTCGCATGCTAGTAACAAGTTAGAACTACCAAAGAACGCATTCTCATCCTTAAGTGTTTGAAAGAAATAACCATACCATATGAAAGAATTCGGATTCGATTGTGATCATAAGCCTCAATTCTGCCTCACCATTAGGGTTTTATGATAATTGCACTCAAAAAGACCGCTTTTAGTCTCTCATGTGTGCAGCGAGAATAAAGAGAGAAATCCCGCACACGTTGTGGTGAGAAGGATAACCTTCCGAAATAATTTCGAGACTCCACAAAGGTGTGGACAAAAGAATCTTTTTCCCGATGATCTCTAAGAAAGGAAATCAACCATTAGCAAGGCTGGAGTACTCACTTACCTTCTCACCCGACGGCAATTAATATCACTCTCTCAGCATTCATAGAAACGTCTTCAATCTTCGGTCTTCGGTCTTCAATAGCTGATGATGAACTTCTGAACTTCACAAAAACTTGACAAACATATTTTTTTTTTTTTTTTTTTTTTTTTGACATGAAATGAAAATAACAATAAAACTCAATTTTTCACAAACTTCATTAATTCTCATCCTATTTTCTTTTCTTTTCTTTGTTGCACATAAACCTTGGACTATTTCAACTTTTCTTCAAATATTCTGATGATGCTCCGCTTGCTGACGATGATGTGTTTCTATGGGTCCGCTGATTGAGAGAGAGAGTGATGCTAACTGCAAATGGATATTTAGAATGAGTTTTCATCTTTAAACGTCACCCTCATGATTGACAAAAATTAGCACTCAAGAGATCAAAAGTAATGCTGAAAGTGGTACGAAGTTGGGTATCTCACCATTCCTACCCGAATTGACGTGCGGTGACACACACTCCTAACGACTTTTCTAGAAAGTTGCAAAAAATTGAAGGTTAGTGCCTCACTTGATGTAAAATGGGTAGTCTCCACTATGGGTGATCACAATTCTACTACCGAATATCTAAACAGCACCTAATTCGCCCTCCGGTATGGTTAAATCCAACTTTAACGCTCTAATCAACTAAGAAACCCGATTGTGTTCTCCAATACTTCCAAGTTCTGTTATTTCGGTCAGACTCTCTATGTAAACATAGCTAGAAGCATGCTAGTGACTCTAAAATCTCTAAAAGTTGGAGGTTTTAATTTACAAAGAGTTTTTTTTTTTTTTTAAAAAGACTGAAATAAAAGACTAAAAACTCTATATGCAAATGTACCCCCAAACCTAAATCAAACATTGTCCTCAATGTTTCAACAGATAATAAACAGTCACATACCATGAGAACTATGCTGATAGAGAAAAGGGAAGAGATTACTCTGATGTCGGCGGGAGCAAGGTTAGAGCTTCATTTGTCAAGGCTAGAATCCAACATTCTCGTGGAGATCATATCGGATTAGCACAATATATGCGCAGAAGACTCAACCGATTCAAGAAAGAAAATTTAACAAGTCCTACTGGATTATATACAATGAAAATTCACCATATACCAACAATCTAAAGAGTTGAGGATCAACCCAAAAGACAATATGTACAAACAACAACAGCCTTACACAGATATAACATGAGAGTGCAGGAAAGATAGCATACGTGAACAAGTTACCCCCAAACCTAAACTTGTCCAACGAGATGTGTTCTTGGGCACAAAATCTTGCAATTTTAAAGGTACATCATGCAAAAGGTCTAACTCAAAATGAGTTTTGCTAAGCAATGACAGATATACACATTCCAACTGTGGCTCCTTAAAAGTGTTATACTTTGATGCAAAATAGTCCAAGAGGACTTGGGAAGCACAAAGCTCTAGGCCTAAATTAGGCATTTTCTAAAAGTTGGTTTTGCAATTTTGTTACAAACTACACCTAGGTTTGGTGGAAGAGTTTCAACTGTACCTTAGGAGAGAGATTAGGTACATCTAAGTTGTTTTCATGCATAAGATCATTTGCACCATCACACACTTTCCTAAAGTCGACAAAAAGGTAAATCATGCTCACTTGGATAGAACAATTCATCAATCATCATTACTCAAAAACGTTGTGTCATGCAAAGGCAAATCAGAGGAAGCAACATATTGTGACATGGGCAGGGAATCAGACACAAAAATACTATCATGATCCATAAAAACATTAGTGTCAATGAGAGATTCATCCTTTCTTAAGTCACAAACAAGTTGTGTAGCATGCTCACTTTCACTGAAGAATTTCACAAACCCAAACTCAGAGTCAACATCGCATGGATGAATGTTAGAAGAAGTATCATTCATAGGGTTCACAGAAGAGACGCCTAACGTCTCTGAATCTAGAGATTCCACTACATTTTCAAAATACACATGCTCTTCATATTCATCATCATCATCATCATCATCATAGCAAAAATTCATCTCTCCATTCAAAATTGTAGCATTTTTAGTGTACTCATCTACCTCTAGATTAGGTTCATATTCAGTGTTAGTTGCATGAGTAGGACTAGAAACACTATTTTCAAAATTATCAGGAATAACAAACATCCTATCATAAACTTCTTTCCAATCTTCGTTTTGTAACTCAATCAGGTTCCTTTGAAGAATCATAGTGAGTTGTTCTATTGAATGAGAGTCTTCACTAGTGGGTATGCATTCCTCATATGGATATCCACTGTATGGTTGTGCATGAGGTTCACTAGATAAGGGAAATTCAGACATGTTGCTATGAGGATGATCATGCATTGAATTCAATTCAAACTTAGCGTTGTTTTGTTCTATGAGGTTTTCTTCCACTGAGTGCATATACGAGGTCGGGGGGGTGTAAAATTGTTCAGCTCCCCACTGTGGTGATTGATACATGTGTGCATGATGATTAGGGTTTGCATACTGAGGCTCATGACCTAGAAAAGGTTCATAATAATCCCTAAAACTAGTGACATCATGGTCTGTGGGTGGTTCATAACATGAATCATGCCCATAAGCAAGCTCTCTGATGGATTTGCTTCCATCCCCAGTTGCAGACCAAAATCCTGACATGATCTAGCAACTCAATTTGGGCTCAAAAAGAAACACTATAGCCTAGCACACATCAAGTATACTAAGTCCAGATGCAAGCCCAAGTTATGCAAATGCACAACCCAAAGGTTATGGAAAGCCCACCTGGTGTGGCTCAGTTTGGTTTATGTGGGTTTATGTTTGGTTTTGTGGGCTGGTTTGGTTTATGAGGGTTGGTTTGGGTGAAGAGCCCAGTTGTGCAGGCCTCAGTTTGTGCAGAGATTGGCAAGCTTTCTCAACACAGGTCTGAGAGCAGCTCAGCTCATGCACTGGCTATGTGCACAGCTTGGTAAGTTATGTGCAGCCCTGGTCAGGCCAAGCACAAGAAAAACAACAATTGGTTGTGTGCACAGATAGCTATGCACAGCCTCTCAAAAATATCACAGCACAGCTTGTGCAAGGCAGGTTTAAGCTCAGCACAGTTTAGGTTGGGTAATGCTCACTCCAGTGCCACAACTACAGATATTGGTTATAACTTTGGTCACAAAACAAACACAGCTTTAGCCTAACATATATGCCAAATATCAAGCAACACCCAACATGGGCAACAAGGGCACAGGCCTGGCCACAGATGAAGTTTTAGAAAATGTGCAATGAGTTACAGCAAGATCACCAGGTCACAGATGCCTTATGTTGCAGGTAGAGATAGACAGCACATGCATAAACCCAAGAAAAATAACCACAGATGCACAAATGTATGCACACAATCGCACAAGGCAGATGGCTCAACAAGTTCAACAATTTTGCAGCTTTGCACAATAAATAGCCACACAAGTCTCCAACAAGTTTGCATATGTTCGCGAGCTTACACGGAGTTATGCAAATGGGTGTTAGGGTCAATTGATGAGGTCTCGTTGATGCTCTAGTTCTCACGAGATGTATGTTCAATAGTACATGGCACAGAACACACAAGGTAGATAGCTCACAGGTCTGTGGGATCAAGGTATTCATTGACCTCACTTGGGTTTCACAGGCTATGCTCAGTCACACTAATACAAGGCTTCAAAATTGGCTAGTGCATTATGCAAGCACAGATTCAAGATGCAGCACAAGGTCAAGGTTGAGCACCACTGGCAATTAGCCAAGGCAAGCAGCCACAGGGTTATCGGAATCAACTGGGGTAGTTGATATCAACCAGCCCAGTTGATGTCAACAGGTAAGCTCAGGGTTTGTTGAAGCCTAGGATTAAAAGTGGAGAAGAAACTAGTCCAGTTGACTCCACTCTTCAAGGGCTAGCATTCAACACAATTTATCACAGGTTTGGCTAACCTTAATGTTCACAGAGCATCCTCAAGCTCAACATCTACAGGGGGGCTCAACAGCTCAGGGCAGATGGAAGCTAAGGTCATCAAAAGTTCACAGAGTCTTGAGCAAATTAACAATACCAGCGATTTATAGCACCCTCGGTGTGTCAAACATAGTCAAGTGGTACCCTAAGTTCTCAGAGATGTATGGAGAAAAATTGCAGGCCAGATGGTTACAGGTAGGCTCCGAGGGTCATCATACCAGGGTTGACAGATTCAACTAGGTTAGTTGGAATCAACCAGCCCAATTGATGTCAACAGGGCTTGCAGCAACTTTTGTTATCCCAGTTGGAGCTCAAACTCACAGCTGCAGGGGCTGGAGGTGAACACAAGGTTTGTCGAGTGCTGGGGTTTAAAGTGGGGAGGCAACTAGTTTAGTTGCCTCCTCTTTACACAAGCTATGCTCAAGTTACACGCAGCACATGGCAGATAAGACTAAGGAGGTTATAGCACAGGCCTTGTAGAGGCCAAGACTTCACAGCACAGAACACTCAAAAACTATGTTAACGCACAGACCTTGGGGTTGCGGCTACAGCTAACCTAGGCTAACCAGGTTGCACTCAAGCTCAACAGCTACAGGGGCTGGAGCTGAGCACAGGGCAATGCAAGGTAAGGCTTAACGGCACAGAACCATAACAGGGTATCACACAGATTTGCAAGCTTAACAGCACAGGTATGCACAGAATAGTAATGCACAGCACAGGCTGGCAGATGCACACGAAAAGCAGAATGCAAGGTGCACAATTTTAATATGTTGCAAGGGTCAACAGGGTCAGTCGACCCCAATATTCAAAGATGTATGCACAAGAAATTGGGTAGTTCAGGGGTTGAGCATTATTCGATCAAGCGCTAGGTTATCGTGCTATCATGGCTCATCATTCATACAAATCTAAAGTATAAAGGTTCGAGAATGACACTACCGTGGCTTGGCCACAATAACAACTGGATTATGCTCCTTCTATCGCTTTTCTTTGCTTCTGCGGAAGTGTAGCATGCACCTGCTGGCTCAACTGAACTGGTCAGTACTCAGAAGTATGCAATCCTCAATCAAACAATGAAGACAGAGTGATGATGTTTATTTTGACTAACACCATATGCAGCTAAGGATATGCAAGAATGCTAGTATTTACGGGCTACTTAGAGAATGCAAATGATGAAAGGAATGATACGAAAGGTTATTTGACCTAAATGGATCAAGAGTTACAAGTAACTATAAGATTCGTGGCAATGTTGCTTAGTTTCCTTGTAAAACTAGTGACAAAGCTCCACTGAATTGTTACAAGTACTATGGATATGCAAATGGGATTATGTAGTGGTACCGAGATGCAAATGATATGCTTGAACCTACAAGCTGAACTACAAGCAAGAAATACTAAGATGATACATATATATAATGGAAGATGCAAGAGAGGGTGCAATGCGAAAAAGAAAACTAACAAAAGTTATACTAATAAAGGACTAGAATAACAATGTAAAGCATATATATATACAGGGGTGAGAATTCAAGAAAAAGACAAAAATCTACACAAAGACACGCTGAAGTCCCTGCAATGCGCCAAAACTTGGTAGGCTTGGGAAGTGGTTTGATTTTAATGCCTACTTGTTATAACCGCAAGTGCACGGTCTTCAATGCGTAACTCAAAATACGGGTCGATCCACAGGGAATGGGATGCTTATGTTGATCTATGGATTTACTTAAACTGATTTCTATGAAATGTAACACAAATATGGTTGTCGATACGACTGAGTTGGTTGTATTGTGACTCTAAGGAAGTTAAAACAGATTGGAAACAATTAGGGAAAGCACTAGGGTGATTGAATCAACCCTCTAGTTATATGCTAAGGCAAAACAGTTGTCCAATGTGTCTTGTGCCTTCCTTTGAAGGTCTCAGGTGGATCTTTGGTTAGATAACTCACTAACTCTTCCCTAGTATAAGATGCCTTTCTACAATACACCCCATCACAGAATTGTTTGTTTCATTAACTAAGCATTAATCCTAAAACAATTTAATCATAACAAGAACACATGAAAACTGATTATATTAACATACAAACTAGGGGTTTCATCAACACCCTAGCAAGGAAATTAGAACATAATTAAGATGACAAGTTACACTAAATTGGTGCTCTGGCTAGCACAGGCATGCCCTCAAACATCAAACTACACCTTCTATTTATACATGCAAAATCCCCAAAAACCCTAATTTACTTCAAAAATAGAAATACAAGAAAATACCCTCTCACTCACGCCTCGAATCGTGCTCTCTTCTCGTTGTGCTGCTCCGAGAACTCCATACCCGATTTCCCTTGATTTGATGCTCTAACCTAGTTCTTCCTATCTCGAGACTTAGCTTCTAGGTAAGAAGCTGAGGAGATAGAGAGAAGCTAGGGGGAGAAGGTGGTGCTACAGGCTGTGGTGTCGGGAAGAAGATGTGGGTGGTGAAGTGGTGGCTCTGTAACAGGTATGGTCGGGGAAGAGAAGGATGGGGTTTTCTCTGATTTGTGTCGGAGAAGATGGAAGTGGGAATGGGTTTGGTCGATGGGGGTATTGGGATAGGGAGCTTCGCTGTGGAACGGGGGCATCAAGGGACGATGGAAAGGTTGGAGCGAGCGTTGGATGAGGATGAGTGAGATCTCAACGGTTCAAGGGGACTCAGGCTGTTTTGGTGTTGAGCGTGAACGTCGAGTGTTTATGGGAAGGACGGAGCGAGCGTTGGATGCAAACATGAGATCTGGGACGGCTCGAGGAGAAATGGGCTCCCGATCCGGTCACGGTAGCTCTAGCCCATGTCTTGTGATGGGTTGTTCCTTGTTGGATTGTAACCATCTTGCGGGCTTTGGATTTCTGCTCCATAGACGCTTGTCTCCAATTTCTGCTCTTTGGCTCCTCAATTTCTCCGAGCTTTATTTATTACCTAAAAACACAAAATTAATTAGTACAAATATTTATTCTTGAAACAAAAGAAAATACAATTTGGGATAATATCTCGATTACGAGCACAAAAAGATGAGTTAAATGCCAATAAATAGATGTAGAAATATGCAATATTTGGCACTCATCAGGGACCTTAATGGACAAAGAAAGGGAGCTGGCCCTAATAAACTTACTCATAGAATACGTGGATGTCTTCGCGTGGAAACTAGGAGATATTCCAGGAATCTATCCAAATATAATTCAAAGATGAGCTCCGTATAAACTGCAGCACAACCCCCTTCAAAGGCGAAGGTGCGCAAAGATAACCCCCATCGAGAAGGAGCTCAAACTATTAGAAGCAGGATTCATCAAGGAAGTAAAATATCCCACATGGATTTCAAATGTAGTTGCGGGAAATCCCACACTACACCCCCCTACTAGATTTTACTCAATTAACTCATTTTGAATATGAATTGCTATAGATTTTATTGATTATTTTCTTGAAATGTTCACAAAGGAAAATAGAACAGTAGTTAAGAAAATTACAATCACTCCAAAGTTTCTCTCTCCTAATATTTTGCTCAACAATTCCAAAAGACCTCTCCTACAACTAGACTTACTCAACCCTTTATATAGGGTATTACATAGTGGATGACAAATAAGCTGTCCTTTATTTTCTGGGAGTGACTCGCGAAGCGTCGCAAGTATATAAATGTTTGCCTTCGCGACACTCCTAAATCTCGCCAAGTCTTCACACTTTTCTCATGTTCGCTGTCAGCTATCCGATGCGTCATTGATTTTTCTTCCTTGCGACTCCTTCGCAAGATCGTCATTTATATTTCTCGCGAAATATTGGTGTCGCGATATTCGATCCTACATCTTGCCTCTTCTCATGTCTTCTCACAAGAAGAGAATGCCATGAGAACTAATATTATAAAATGCCGCCGTAAGCTCATCTTCTATGTCGCGATCATTCATCTTTGTTTGCTTCAATTTTGTACTTTTACACGGAATTCATTACGTATATTTCTTCTTCCATTCTATTTTTGACACGTCTCTTTCAACCGTTTATTTTTGACCATTCACGTCCCATCTCTCATTAAATGTATTTATTTTCCCGAAGATTCTTTCTCTCTATAAATAGTTTCCCCACTCCTCTCTTCTTCTCTTTTACTTTCCTTCTGCAAATTTTCTTTAACTCTCTCTCTCCTCCGCAATTTGCGCTCCCGCTACCACAAATCCTTCTACACTTTTCTCATTCTTTTGATCTTCAATTCTCTATCCATTCCCATACTTCTAACAATGGCTTCACTTGGTCGTACATACACTCCTCTTTTTACTGATGTTCAAAAGAAATTACAGGAAAAGGGTTTCACTTTATCAACCATTCCCAATCAAGGATCTTCATCTATTCTTTCTGCAAAATTGTTTTCTGATCATCAATGTGATGATCATAAAATCATAGTCTCACTGGTCAACTCCTCGCAGACTCCCATTCCTCTGCATAATCCCGAGTTGCCGTTATTCTATGAAATTCTTGCTCATGAGAAATTCTCGCGAGCCGTCTATCAATTGAGTGGCGACCGCATCCGTTTAATGCTTGAATTCGCCAATCGTGCGCTGGTAAAGGATCTTTATATCCCGATAATGTTAGGGATCCCGAGTTTGTAAATTTACAAATAGTTACCGAGAAGTATACCGTGGAAAATTTCTTTGCGAATTACTCAGTTATAAATATGAGAAATGATAAATCTCGCTGGGGGTGCTCGACTGAAAAAGAATGATAACGTTGATGCTGACAAATTGCTTATGCAAGATATTGATTGGAATTCGGGCAACAACATTACTCCCCGTCATTCCAAAGATAAGAAATGGTGGGTTGTTCCTTTATTTTTGAGTGGACCTTACATCGCAGGTTCACATGTTCTCCCTGCACACCTCGCGAATTATCATCCTTGGGAGTTTAAGTGGCCCGAGGAGACAAAAAAGAGGTATATTTCCTTTCTTCAATTTCGCTTTGCGACATCTTCTTCCTCTTTCATTTATTAACTTTCAAAAATTTTAGATCACCGTAATGAGAAAGAAATATAAAGAAAATCCAAAGCCGAGTACTCGGGCGATACTTCGATCGCTCACGGATGAAGTAAGAAACATTTTATTTTGTTATTTTAAACAATATTGTTGCCTCTCGTTTCTTATCTTCATGCGATGCGAAGTTTGAAGAGGTCAAGTCGCGAAGGCTAAAGGCAAGGATAAAACTACTTTTCGCAAGGACAAGTCTTCTCGCTCCGCTTTCTAAGAAACGGAAAACCCATCTCTCTTCTTATTGAAGTTCTCAAACAAAGTAGAACTCTGACGAAGATGAAAATGAGATTGGTACTTTTTCCGCGAAGGAGAATCACTCAATCACCTCCGCTATGGCGCAATTGTCTAGTATCTTCTCCCATTCTATGCAAGGATTGGGAGATGAGCATTTAATCACACTTGCGAAGCTCTCGCTAAAATTTGCGATGCCCCACCGCCGGAGGATAATGAGTCTTTTCGCGGGGTTTCCGAACAAAGGACTTCTAGCTTCTAAACGCTCTTAATGCTTTGGTATGTTCGTATCCCTTTTATTTCTTTGTGACTTCAATTATAAGCTTTATCTTAATCATTCCCATATTTTCCTTTATAGTCCTGGGAGAGCTTCTTTTGTTGTTGCCTCGACCTTGAGAAAAGACACAACGCCTTTGAAAAGAAAAATTTGCAACTTAAAGAGAAGATCCGAGAACTAGAGGTTGAAGTCGCGACATCTCGAAGAAAGATGAAAGAATTAAACAAATGGAGGCCGAGCTTACTTCTCAAATGAATAGAGTATCTACTCTTCAAAGTGCAAATCAAGAAATTTTATGGTATAACAATCTTTACTCCTCAAATCCTTTTTATTTTATCATTTTCTTTTCTTTGCCTCACTTACTATTTTCGCAGTATTATATATAATCTCTCCAAGAAGCCATTCTTCTCCATTCATTTCCGAGCCCATGGATGATGATGTCCTTCTTACTCATCTCAATGAATCTCTAAGTAGTTCCTCAAATAAGACTAAACTCCTTCCATTAAAGGATCTTCAATCCAAATGTCATCTCTTAGAGATCGAGCATAGAGCTAGTTTAAGTTTAGCTAATCAATTTAAACGAATGTACCTTAATTCCCATAAGAAACCAAAAACCTTAAGGAAGAAAATTAGCAATCTCATAGATGAGAAAGATCGTATTACTACCGAGGTGCACAGCATTAGCAAAATTTCAAAAATCTCTTCTCGAAGTACAAATTGAACGAGATGAATCTCTTCGTCGAATGCCATACTTAGTGAGCGAGAAGATCAAATTGTCGCTTATTGTCATAAATAATGACGATGAATTCGCCCGGGCTACGAAGGTTCTAGATAATGCCGAAATAATTTAGGTATTGAAGTTAGCCTTCATGCCGAGCACACCGCTCTTGGTTAAGGATATGATATCCTCGATGAGAAGGTTGTTTATTATACTTTACAAGTTTCTTATTTCCGTAGCATTGCTATTAAATTGTTAATGTATTGTCATATGTTCGTTAATCCGAGAAAAGATTTCAAACAAGGATTGAAGAACTTGAGTCTAAAAGGACAACTCGCACAAGACTTTTCTCTTCGCAACAACAAATATTCTAAGTTGAAGAAACAACTCGCAAGTTCAAATGGCGAACTTTAATAATTATGCGGTTGCTTTTGGCAATCAAACTATTGAGACAATTTGCAATGATCACAAGATTCCTCTTAGTTCATATCCTTGTCTTCGCGAGGATATTCCCGAAGATACACTTTTTTTCTGAGTAGTCTCCCCTTTTGATAGTGAAGCTAGTGAAGAAGAAGAATTTTGACGGCAAAGAGAAGAAGAATCAAGAATGATGAAATCGAAGAATCTCGATAAAGAAGAAGAATCTTCCAAGAAATAACTTCTTTTCTTCTTTCCTTTCTTTGTAATATCTCGTATACATATCCTTTTAATCTTCCATTTCTATAAACCTTCAATGTGAATCTCTTGGATTACTAAATATGAATTCAACTCTTATTTTCAACTTTTGTAAATTTATCCTTTATGCATAAATCTATCATATGAAGATGAATAACAAAATTTCTTCACATGTATTCCCATACTTGCCTCTGTTATTTATTTGAAGATGAGAGATTTATTTTGAAACTTATCATTGCGACAAGATCGCAGGATATCCTCATAAATGAAGAAATCTATTGATCTTGCCT
This sequence comes from Papaver armeniacum, assembly GCA_023531295.1. Classification (NCBI taxonomy): domain Eukaryota; kingdom Viridiplantae; phylum Streptophyta; class Magnoliopsida; order Ranunculales; family Papaveraceae; genus Papaver; species Papaver armeniacum. The sequence goes on along the minus strand of JAJJWW010012877.1, from coordinate 20,154 downwards.
TAACATTTCTTGTGTGGTCTTATTTTGCCTTCCTAATTAAAGGTCTTATTTTGCCACCCTCATTGCGACAAAGTCGCAGGACGTCTTTACATTTTCATGCAATGACCTATTGACCTTGTCTTATCATTTCATAAGTATTTTTGCCTCTCCCAGATATTTTACTTGCGATAATATGACAGTTTAAATATTCTTGCGAATATAAAATCCCATGATATTGTCGTTTTGCGACGTGATCGCAGGACGTTTTTACACTTTCATGTAAAAAACCCATTGATCTCGCCTTACCTTCATGTTAGTATTTTTGCCTCTTCAGGATCATTGCACAAATATGACAAGTCTAAATTTCCTTGCGAAAGTAAAGCCTCATGACATTTGCGTCTTTTGACACTTATCGGCTCCCTAATGGAGGGTGCCGCCCTTATCTTCTCCCCGGGTTGCCCCTTCAAGGAGGCGTACATCGGCCATACAAGACTAGCTCCTCCCATCCGGTCTTAACAACAACTAAGTTGTTTTCGCAGCCTCTTATCCCTTACACCTATATGGTTTATGGTTACGAGACCGCACCCTAAGTGGAGTTTTCTTCTGCCGAGTGCAGCGTATACCAAGACTTGCCAAGAATGGCCGAGACACTTCAAATGCCCTGTGCACTCTTGGCTCAACCGTACCTCGGCGCCTTTGAGTATACATCGACTCCTTGGAAGAGATCCTCAAGGCCCAACTGGGTATAACCTTATATATAGTTGGAAATCCAAGGTATCTCTCCCTGATAAGCTTTTATGGGCCCCAAATTCCCATGACTCGAGCTTCGTGGAGCTGTAACCTTCCCCGAGCCATGTCAAGAGATACCCCTTATATGACGTACTTTAGGTCTTACATTTTCCTCTTTGCGAAGTATCATTCGCGAACTAGGGTGTACGCCTATAAAGGTTCGTCCCATTCACTCACTCATTCATTTTTGTTAATTCAATTAATCATTCATTCTTGATAATCTCATGTTATTTTTCTTGCGATGATATCGCATAATTTTTCTTTTGTTTGCAACATTTTGTTTTCAACTCTTCAATCGGATTTTCATACATTTGATCGCGAGATTCTCGTACATTTCTTCTTCAATTATTATTTCTTCCTCCTACTTTTTATATGCCTCACACTTAATTTTGATAACAATAACTATTCACTTCTTATACCTTTTGATCCTACTATTTTCCGCTCCGCACCATTCAAATCTCTTAACGTTTCCTTTCCATCACAATTTTTCAACCGCTTCATGCATTCACTTCGCAAAGTGTCTTCAACTACCTTTTATTCTTCTTGTCCTTGACGTGCCTTCGCCACTTAATCTTTGTTACTTCTCGCAATTATTCACTTCTTGCACCTTTTACTCCCGCTTCCTCTCGCCTCCGTATCATTAAAACCTCTCAATAATTCTTTCAAAGATGACTTTCAACCGCCTTCATATCTTCACCTCGCAATGTGTCTTCTGCTCTTATATTTATGCTATCTACCATCAATCTTTCTTTTCTTTGTTCCTCTTTATATTCTTCTTCCATCCCTTCTTTTTGCGGCTCTCTCTTCACAGCTCTCCACATCGATCTCATAATATTTTTCCCCTTCTATCCAATGGTCTGAGCAGCTACACAACGTGTTATGGGCATACAGGACAACCCGGAGGTCCGCCACCGGTAATCATCGTTCCCTCTCACTTATGGAGCTGAGGCAAATCATCCCTACAGATCATCATGCCCACCACAAAGACCGAAACTTGAAAGAAGAACCTTACAAATGTACATGATGCTAGAGAGGCTTGATGACCTAAAGAAAGAAGGAAAACAATACTGCAAAGAATGGAAAATTAGCAAGGGAATAAAACAAGAAGGTTAAACTTAGGAACTTTGTAGAAGGACAAGATGTGCTTCAACCATACCCCAATACCAAATGTAGAGAAAAAGTGGGGCAAGCTAGCACCAACATGGGGAGGACTATTTATTATACGCACATCGCAGTAATGAATTTTACTACCCGTGCAACCTAAAAAGGAGGTCCTCGTACACTCGTGGAATGCAAAATATCTCGTGCCATACTATCCATAAGGAAGCGCAGCCTCCGCATCTCGTGGAAGAATACCGTAAGAAGAAGGAAGTGTATCCGCTTGACATGTTTCTATCTCCGACGAGGCGTAACAAATCTCGATCTATCAATCAAAAAAATAAGTTTTTTTGTAAAATTATCCATTGGGGAAAGTAGGCATACACCATCTCTCGGGACTCCCCTATCAGCGTCTATAAAGTGTACGACCATGGGGAAGGCATCCAAAGAGAAGAGATACACAATCAATAGCAAGGCGTTGATTCAAATAAATGGGTACATGTAAATATTCCAATAACATACCACATATCCGAGAATGCCGCCCCGACCCCCACCGTTCGGGAATCCCCGGCCAGGGATTAGCCAAATGGGGACATGTCTCAAAACGATCACGAAGGTGCATACCTTCAGATCGCAATCAAACACTTTTATCATTCTTTATTTTACTAAGCTTAGTATCTAAAAACTGAATTAATACTGCAGAAAAAACTTAAGTTGCAAAGATTCAAATAAACGATGATCTATTCCATAAAAGTTGATTACAAGGTTGGTGAAAGTACGCAAGAAAACAAAAATACATCAAAAAATGGCCCGAAGCCAGGTAATCAACAAAGATCAACTTTCTATAACAAACAAGGAAATCTACTTTCCTTTGGATGATTCAACCTGATCAACATGGCTTCTCTTTCCGATACTTAAGGCACACTTCTACCCGAAGAGGGACATGAAGAGAAAGTCAAGGGCTCGGGCATGGAGCGACGCGGGTAGTTCTTCGTAATTCCATGATCTTTAAAGAGGCCCTGCTCGATCCTGGTCAGAGTTTTGTTGACCTCTTTGGCTAGCCGACAATGAGCCTTATAAACAATCATCAGTATTCTTGAGCTCACCATACAGCAGAGAAGACAGATGTGCGACTTCTTTGCCGCCTCCTTTGTCAGCCTCTGGTCTCAAGACCAAATAAGCCCTTATAATATGTCACTCGCTTTCCTCGCTTCACTAAGGAAGATTGATCCTTGTCAAGCTTTTCATTTGCAAATGAGAAGTCAGTCCTCGAGCTTTGAAAAAGAAGATACATTAGTTAACTAAGTTAAAATACTAAGATACCCACGACCAAATAATAATATACCTTCGACATTAGCCGAAGCTATTTCATATTCGTTAACTACAGGCCCTGTGCTTCATCAAGAAAGTCATAATCGTCCGACATTCTCTTATAATCCGATCGAAGGGTTGTGAGAGCAAATTGGCACTCATCTAACTCTACCTCGTTTCATGAAGTCCAAATGACGAAGATGATTGACTTCTTTTATTCATTTCTTCTATCCCTTTGTTAAGCATGTACATATTCACTTCAAGGCTCCTTTCGTACTCAAGTAAACGAGCAACATCCGCTCTGAAGCGGTTGGAGCATTATTAAGGGTATGGGGCCTCGGCCCTAGCGTCATCTCTCTCGCGAACGAGCCGTTGTATATAATCCGACACTTCCAGATCGTGAGAAGAGCGATCTTGACATATCTCTTCTTCCCATTGTACTACCTTGGTATCCGTGACTAGAGGCATTCTCATGCGCCTCACGAAGATTCTCACATACTTGTCAGTAGCTATTTCGCATATCAATCATTTGGTTTTTCTCACCCGCCATTCAAACTACCAAATTGTTATGCTTGTCAACTCGAAATGCCCATTTATTGGCTTCGTCCTTAATTTTTTGCACTAACTCTTTGATTCGAAAAACCTGCCGAGCCCTTTCTTTCCGAAGCCATATCAACTCTGGATCATCACTCACTGGAGATAGGGGTTAAATAAAAATAATAAAGGGAGAGGGCGGGGGGACCTGGACAACGCACTAAGAAGATGAAATGGAGAGACGAAGAGGAAGATAGTAGAAGAAACGAACCTTTAGAAGACGAAGCATCACTACGAGCCTTCTCCAACTCGCTGCGAGCAAGAGCTAAGTCGAGACGAAGCTTCTCTTATTCAACACCCAACTGCTCCTTCCTTTTTAGTCTATTCTTCAGCTCCAAGATTTCCTTATCCCTTGGCAGAAGTGGTAGCTTCGCGACGGTCAGTTCTTCTTCCCGATGATGGCTTAGCCTCAAGTTTGAGGGCATTCTCCCTAAAAAACTGATACAGAGTATGGTTTCAATGCTCACTTCTCATCATCTGCATCAAAACCAAGCAGATAAGACACTGTAATAAATTGAACATACAAGAAATCGAACTTCATTTCTTAAAGAACACAATTTATAAACACAATTTAAGAAGAATCTCGATGACATACCTCGAGCACACGCTGCTGAGGAAAGCCGTACTGATACCCATCAGCGATGGCCATCATATCAAGAACATCGATGGAGGATCGACCAGAAGCTAGTAGAAGTGGCCTTCAAGTACTTATCCCATACCTCCTGCAACTCTCTCCTCGAAGTCACCGCATCGTCCGACGGGTAAAGGCATCGTAATTCTTCTCACCAAGAATTATTGGAGAAGGGTTGGGAACGAACATTAGTTTCTCCTTCATTAACCGGTCTAGATAGCATCATCACCACCCCGCATCAAGGATCATGAGAGTCCTCCGGATATACCTCAACCGGGCCTCATCGCAATAATTTTCTTTCCGATCAACATTTTTCTGGGCTTCATATTTCTTCCTAGCGTCGGCCTCCCGGTTGGAAAGAGCTTCGTATCGCCACCCTCGAAATTTCTTCCACGTTACATTTTTCTCACCAACGGTCTCACCTAGGACATCCCATTCATCGCTTGGGGAAAACAATGAAAATTCCAAAGCTAATCCCATAACAAATATCACATCAATTGGCCCACTGGTAGAATGGATTTTTCCGAAAGAAAATTCCGAGACACACTCCAAAGGGGGAGAGACGACCGAGGATTTACCTCTTCTCCGTTGATCTAAAGGAGAAGTAGACCCAAGACCACCAGGGAAACTTCTTTCTCAACAGCCTCCCCGCCATCGTGGGCAATCTCTATTTCAACAACACCATCACCATTATTCACACCATCCTCGTGATTATGAGGAGAAGTATCAAGACGCTTCATCGTCTATGACCTCTTCTTCTTCGAACTCTTCGTTCACAGACTAACAACTTCATCGGGTATTTTCATCCCCCTCGGTAGGCTTATGTATGATTGAAGTGGTCCAAGTTTTTTCCTCTTTGTTACCTAGAGATATGATATAAAGTTAGCTTGAGGGTTATAATTTCCCCACTTTGGGTAAAATCCCAAACTAAGAAGAGAAGGGGCAAGTATACAGCCTAACAAAGAATCATACCTTAACAACATCGGTAATCTTTGAAGGAAGGGTAGCATCAGAACTCTCCTCCTCGTCCGCATCAGCAACGTCGAAGGCATATTCAAAATTCATACCCTCAAAATTTAACCGCCAAGGGCAGAAATCACCATAACGAGTTGGAGGAACCTCACGATGTTTGCTATCAGCTTGAGGACGCCATCCATGAGGAACATGTACCCAACCATAAGCCCAGGGATCGATAATCGCAATTACGGTGGCATGCCACTCATAATCATGATCACGCTTGAGATTTTCACGAGCAGGAAAAAGCTTCCGCTGAGAAAAATTCTTAGTACCAGGGACATATTCAACATTGAATCACACACCTCACTTAGAAGGCGAACATCACCACGAGGAGCAGTGATTGTACGAAGATCAACACTCCACCTGGCCATGGTTCCTTCCATTAACGTAATCTCCGAAGCAATTATTGAAATTCTCAGGAGTATACCACTCCCGCTCAGCTGGGTTAGGAACATAGCGAGTCATCATTGTTTCCCCATTACTCCGAAAATAGCATTCCTCGAGTGCCCGAAGATAATTCCCAACCAATTTCACTACCGAGAGACAAGCATTTATGAGAAGTGAATTCTCACGACGAGCCAATACATCGTAGTAGAAGGAGTCACCATACTTGTACAAAGGAAACATAAGCCCATCTTCAAGGAACCCACCGTAGATTCAACAAATGGTACTCATCGTAATTGTAACTTAAAATCAGATCTCAAGTAAGATCATCGTCTGGAGCGTAGAACCGACTTCAAGGCTTTAGCTCATGCTTCAACTTGAACGCCTCAAGATCTATATGCTTGAAAGTAACCTTTTTCTTACCTACATAGACGCTTCGTATAATAAGGGGGCCTGAAGTCATCAATGTGGTCCGACGGCTTCTTCTGAGGACTCAAATCGAGGCTTTTCTTAGTGGGAAGATTCTTGACGAATCACCTTCTGAGGTACCCTTTGGAAAACTTCCCCTCTTTGGAACAACAGAGGGGGAGGAGGCATCGTGGTTGGAACAACTGAGCAAATAGATGTACATCCAGCAGCCTTCAAGATGATGTGAGAAGTAGAAGGCGACGCGTTTGTTGGCCCAAATAAGAGTAGCAGATGACGACTAGCAGCCAGATCGCGAACCATGAGGAACCCTCGCCCGATCCCCTTTCTTAACAAAGGAAACTATGGAGCCTGGGGTGATGAGGTCCTTTGAGCACGGAATCATGTGAAGGTCTAGAAGAACCTCCTATTGACTGAGACACATCCTGGGCTTCTAGGAGGAGGGGACCTATATGGACTCGATGGTAGAGTCTGATAATGAACCCGATGACGATCAGCCATAACTACGAAGACTCACGGAAACAACACGAAGATTAAACAGAAGGAAGGATGAAGATCGTAAAGTAAATTTTTTAACTTCTTCAAAACCATCAAACGCTATCCTGAAAACCCTAAAATCCGTAACAAACGGATAACCCTAGACTACTCATAAACATCAAAAACAAGTTTAAATCAACAGATCAGAAGTCGCAGGGTTTAGTGATGAAAAACAAAGTATATATACTTTCTCGTATATTTGTTCTTCATCACAAAACCAAGAACACAAGAAGCAGTAAAAGCAATAATCAATCAAGATTAGAAAATAAAATAAAAATAAATAAAGCTTCATACATGTATCAAAAGCTTTAGGAGAGGAACGAAAGCAATTAATGAGAACGATTTAACAATGCGATATCATCAAAACCTCAAAAAAATCCTAGATTTTCTATCCACAAATACACCAAAGCAGAGTTAAGAACTAAAGAACAAAAGGAAAAACTAAAGAAGAGAAGGAAAGGCTCAGAGAGAAGAAGAAATGAAGGACTCGATTTAAGAATGAAGAAGGAATAGAATTTATGTCAAAAATTGACATTCTCTCTCCTTTATATAGCACCAAGAATGATAAAAACCGTCCCACGATTCGAGAAGAAGTTATTGCAAAAGAGTGGGAAATGTGCCCTTGAATCTAGGGAGAAGTTATTATGGAGAGATGAAGAGATTAGAAAACAATTTTCTTCTAACATTTACTAACATCCAAAGCTAGAAGAAAAGGGGCAAATTGTATACACATAATTCATCACTCGCCACGTGCCCAAGGGATTACACGTGGAAGGCTTATAATCCAGACATCAAGACACGATGACATTCACAAACACCCAAGGGGCATCCGCCATCTATACATCTTCGAGATGATCTCGACTCGGCAAGATCCGAGGAATATCAAGGAATGAGCCATCGCAAGCATATGAACATATTCGAAGATCCGATTACCCCATCCCGAGAGGGATCTATGAATCAACGATGGGGGAAAGGCTGACTCGACATGGATGGGATGGGAGCCACAGACATACCGACCGCCGCATGCAAAAAAGCGACCCAACCACCCGTATTAAACACTCCAACCATAGTGGTACGTGGAGAAAGCGCCACCCATCACATCGAGCATAGCCGGGGGCATCGGTCCAGAGCAAAGACACCACGGGATCAGCATAAAGAACAAGAAGATAAGGCTCAAACGGCCTCGACGGTGGACCCAACGTATCCCTATAAATACCCTCTCCACTAAGAGAGAAGGGCTCACCTGGCTTCTAAGTAACTAGAGAAGAACATAGGAAAGAGAAATAGGAAGAGTAGGTATGAATTCTATTTCCCCAAGCATCGTAACACACTTAAAGTCATTCGACTATTTATGTAACCTCTTAATACATAAGTGAAACTCAATACCCCGTGGATGTAGGCCTTAGTGCCGAACCACGTAAATCCTTGTCTCATTTACATTTCAAAGACTTTACTTTACGCTTACCCTTTATTTCGTAATGCTATGCATCGTAATTGTAGGATGTACGATTCAACCCTATCGACTATACGATGACGAGTCCAAAGACTCGAGTCGATGAGTCATCGTATCTCACACCGCCTTATATTTATCTTATCCTTGCAAAAGTGTTATTTATTTACGAATGCGAATATTGTTTGTGAACACGTGGATGCCTTCGCCATTTATGTGTTCACATCATCTAAAGTAAAAATGTGCAATAATGAGGCAGAAGTACTCTCCTAGAGTCTTAGTTGCCTAGTCTTAATTACTTTCTAAGGTAAGCAAAATATCCTAATTCTGCTCGAGTACCATAGTTGAGTGAAGCACTTAGCTCAAGTAATCTTTACACTTTGATTAATACCCATTTTTAGAAAGTCGACTTAAACCTCAGTTTACATTTAAGTTTTTGAAGGTTAACCAAACAAACATTCTTTGTCAAGCAAGCCTTTGTAATTGTGCTTTGAAAGCTGATCTAATGAGAATTTTCCTTTTTTAGAGTTATATTTTGTGTACAAGTAATCTAAACTTTCCTTGTGAGCTTTTGATGCATCAAAGGCATCCCCCCCTTAGATTTCCACTACGAACTTTTGAAAAGTTTATTGTTTTCGTATTTGGTATGGAAAAATGCTTTCGGTTCTAAAGAGAGAGTCACAGTGTTTTGTAACTTTAAGATGGTTACTAATGGACTTTCTTTGCGGTTTATACTTTATAGGCGTGCTTCTTTTAAATCTTAATGAGAATTTTACTACATTTGGTTAAGCTCTTGCTTTACATCCCTTTAGCCTTATAGACCCTACCGTACCTTGGGCCAAGTGCAAACTGGTTAGGCCTTTAGCTCTCTTTTATCCCAAAGCAACAAACTTGCCTCATTTGGTGAATTAGAATAAAAATGTTGATGAATTAATTCAAGAGTTTTCAATATAATGGGGCGGTTTGGTAACCATTATTTTAATGAATTATCAGCTTATAATCCATTATGTAGATTATAATGGATTTTGTATACGTTTGGTAACCATTATAATAGTCGCTTATTTTAATCATAATGGAAAAAATCCATCAAGAGTATAAAGCACAGTTTGGCTAACTTTGCCTATGTAAGTGGTGGTTCAGATTTGTCCTCACAAGAGATAAATCTAGGGATGTAATCGCTTGTCATAAGTGATGGTTGTGATTTGGATTAGAAATGCATCTAATCTGACATAATTTATCATGTCATTAAGGTTCCATAATTATTCATAATAAATATTCTATTAATTTTCCATGATAATGGTTTATTAATGTCAATTTAAAAATGATAATATATAAATTATTCTACTTCATAATAAATACTTTATTAGTTTTCCATGATAATATTTTATTAAATGTCAAATTAAAAATGATAATATATAAATTATTCTACTAATGATGATAATAAATATATTTTTATTATCTAATACTTAGGATTAGTCTGGTATTGCCAGGGCTTTATAAAACTACTTTTCCCGATGTACGCTATCGTGCCGAGCTATGGAAAAAAATAATTGAATGGTGCCGATATACGTTATTGTGCCGAGTTCAAGAATAAAAAAAGCAATTGAATGGTTGCAAATTATAAGTTAAGGATAAAACTATTTTAAAAAGCGATCAAATTGTGTCCTGCAAAATATCAAAGTTCAACTATAGTTAGTGAGAAAATGATAAAAATGTATATATCCAAAATTGTTTATTCTATTTTATTATATGCATAAAATTAGTAAATTTTCTACTGTTAGAGTACATATATGTAATATTTAATTTACTAATTAGTATTATTACTAAAAAATATTATTTTTCATAACCACTTTTTAAAAGATGACGCAATTGGGGGATATAGCTACAGGACAAAAACGGTGTCCCAATAGCAACTCTGGTGACCCCCTATGTAATTATTTTTTTAATTTTAATCTAGCCCCCACTAATCGAGATTATTGATTAATTATAATTAGTAAAATGTTAAGTATTTGGGGATAAATTAGTGTTTATTTATTTTTATTTGAATTTGTGTGGTTAGTTGAGAGTGAAGGAGGGAAAATGGTTTTTGAGGGAATTTTTTTTTTGAAAATGGAAGATGATTGTGATGAGAGAATTGCACGCTAAGAGGTTGAAAATTTGAATTTTTTCTTTGAATCCACCATTGTTGCACTTTGGAAAGCTTGTGCCTAAAGATGGTATCCGAAAATTGATTTTTTTCTTTCACTTAACTACCTAAAAGATTGATAGATTTATATCGAGCATGCCGCATTTAGTTCCTGTATTGAATTTCATCACTTCCTAAGATGGTCTTCATCATTTCCGACATGTTCTTCATCACTTCCGGCGTGGTCTTCATCCTAAATTTCTATGCCTAAGACATGATGAAAAGTATCTTCGTAAAATTGATTTTTTTTTTCACTTGATTACCTAAGATTAATAGATTTATATCGAGCATGTTCTGAATTTAGTTCCTAGATTGAATTACATCAATCCCGTTTGGTCTTCATCACTTCCTACGTGACCTTCATCATTTCCGACATGTTCTTCATCACTTCCTAAGATGGTCTTCATCACTTCCGGCTGTGGTCTTCATCATTTCCGCATGTTCTTTTATCATTTCGTATATGTTCTTCATCACTTCCGACAGAAGGAGAAGAGAATTTGAAAGGAAATGGGGAAAATTTAGAATTTGAAAGAGAATGGGGAACATTTGGGTTTCAAAGTTTTAACCCTAAAAAATTAATAAGAAGTGGAGATGAAATGGGGAATATGATTTTGTTTTTGATTTTAAGTTTTTTGATTTTTATTTTGAGGAAGGGGTGTTTTTAGTATTTTCGCCCCAAAAGTCACCCCTTAGCACACACCATGGGTTGGGGAAGTAATTCATATCCCCTCAATTGCGCGTTCTTTTAAAAATCAATAATTTTCTTAATATTTATTATTGATAAATAAAAGTATATTTCAATGATACTAAAGATAAATATAAAATGTTGTTTGAAAATAAAAATAATTATCTTTAAAAGAATAAAATATAACGAATAAAAATTGGTTTGATCATATAGATTCAAGGATAATTTTTGCCAGTTATAAAAAAGATCAGATAGAAATGGAAAATAAAATATGAAATTAGATAATTTTTGCCAGTTATAAAAAAGATCAGATAGAAATGGAAAATAAAATATGAAATTAGAGTGAAATATAGTATTTGCTTTTTGAAGCTTTTAAAAGCTCCTTCTCCCCACTTTAAAATTGATAGATTTTGGAACCTGCTTTTGCATAAAAAATACTTTATGAAATCTTTACTAAACACTAAGACGAAAAATATTGCTATAAATATGTTTTCAAAATACTTTTTTTTTTTCAAAGAAAAAAGCTAAACCAAACTTAGTTAGATTAGCTAGCATTATTAGTGGACCATAGTGACTGCATGGCAAGTATTGGTGCTCACCGAGTAATTTCGCATCGTCATAAGTATTTCTTGATCAATGGTTTAATGTTATTTTTATTTAGTGATGATGGATAACAGAGCTTATTGTTATTAGATTAAGTACTTAACGATTTGACTTACTAACTAATCATGGTTTTATTATTTTTATGCAACGAATAACCTCACATTTGGAAGCGTAATGTCATAGAATGTAATGGCCGACTTTATCAATAATGTCCCCACTTAGCCTCTCGCGATCATCTAACATTATGGGGTTTTCAATGGTCACCACTCGGTCATCCAACAACAAATTTCTCTGAGGTCACCCATCCCGATTACTCAATACCGAGCATGCGTAACTATAGAGATTTTTCGCCAACTATGAAGCCAATTATGACTTAAAAGGTCTCGGTGTTAGGAAAGGATAAACAATTACCTATATTCCATTTGACGAATTCTACCTACCGAGCCTGGAGTACTATAATACCACCAACTTAATTTGGAGTCGTCCTGGCTCCTAATATGTTCAATCATAGACTCTGCATTTTTTTCTCACTCATGAGACCCTTTCCCGACACAATCCGTCAAGCATACACTTTCACCCTCAACAAAGTTGGCATTTTTTTTCACTCATGGGATTTCCTTAATGTTTTGATTCTCGCCTATTGCTGGAGTATGTGGGCGCGATAAACCACATATGTATAGCTAGGGATAGTCCCTCATGAAATAAAGATGAATACATGAGCTTAATAATCTTGGGCATCTCCATACATATCACCGAGGAATTTTACTTAAAAACACCACACCTCTTATCCCAAGGTGGTCAAGGGGGTCCTGGGTATGCGGTGGTTAGCCCTCGGAAGCCTCGATGGTCCGTGAAGATCCTAATAATTGGTATCGTGAGCTCATGGTCAGGGATACTATCCGAACATTAAAGTGGTTGTGGATGTCACCCTAGCGTGCAAGTGGAATCGATCAAGGTGGAGCAAACAAGGTCCAAAGTTGAACCGGCGCTCAACGTGGAGTTAGTGTCTCACCCATTAACTCCTAGTGGAGAAGGGTTCTAGATCGGCAAGGCAATGCTCAAGGTTGAACCGGTGCTTAAGGAGTTAGTGTCTCACACATTAACCGGGAGCAAGGTGGTTCTAGGTGGGCAAGGAAATGCTAAGATGGATTAGTGCTTTCCTTCTCATTAACTCAAGGTGGAGTAGGAATCTAGGCGCATAGTGATAATAATATTGATCGATGGGTAGCTTATACAGACGGTAATCATATGGTAAATTCGATTGGACTGGTAAAGTGGTTTAATCTCGCAAAAGTGGAGGTTGTGGGAGTATGTAGCGCGATAAACCACATAAGTATAGCTAGGGATAGTCCCACATATAAGAAAGAGGAGCATATGTGGAGCTTAATAAGCTTGGTCATCTCTTTACGTAACACCGGGGCCTTTTAGATTAAAACCGCACACCTCTTATCCCAAGGTGGTCAAGTAGGGACATCATCGGTGATATGTGGTTGGGCCCATAGTAGGTTACTTTGGTCCATAAATATCCTAACATCGTTCACTAAAAAAAAAAAAATCGATATAATTTCATTGCTCGCTTGAGGATACAACTCAAAAACTGAGAGGCATAATATAAGAGGATGTCAAGGCGGAATTTCCAAAAAGGGTTTGTGAAGTGAAGAATAAAATATCTATAAGGTTTTCCTTTACTTTTGTAATGACAAAAAGGTGAACTTGATATTAATACATATTATATTTAATATTCATATGTCGGAAAATACATAACTGAATAAAAATTATGCTCCGCCAAGCTAAGGCACCTAGTTAAGGCCTAGTTATTTCTATAAACAGAAAAAGTTGTTTTGAAAATTTATTATAATCAATTATTTTTTCTAGCTTAACTCAAATTGAATTTTTTTCTTATTTTCACTAAACTATCAAGGGAGAGGCAAAAAACAACATAGGACTAAAAAAAATCATAGATCATTGTTCTATTTTCTCCTTTTCGAGATCATCATTCTAAAATAATCAATTATTTGAAAAAAGTGTTTGGAAAAATTTATTTTTAAAATGATTACACCAAAATTATTTATCTATTTAGATAATCATAAATAGATAATGATAAATTTTACCAAACAAGGCCAATATCAATGTTCACCAATTTTATTTTTTTGGTCATATGCACCACCACTGAAAAGCGATTTTAGTTTAATATTGTTTTTGAGCATTTTGACTCAACAATTTTACTTCTTGACTACATTTTTTAAACCGACTGTTGTTGCAGGTTGCTTTCGAGTGTACCAAAATTCAGTGACTTTATTTATTCGCCGAAGTTATTAAAGCCAATTTCAGGTGAAACAATAACATATGAAATGCCCATGCAACAAAAAAGCTAAATGTAGTGGGAATGGTTGTAACTGGGTATACCTCCAAACTGGAATGAAAATTTTGGACACATAAGTTAGGTCTGGAAGCGAACCAGTCCCAAGCAAAATGGGCTCCATCACTTAGCCGTCCAATTAAAGAATACGTGCTTCAACTTAAAGAGGTAGTACATCAAAAAGATTGAAGGCTCTATTCATACACAATAAGAATTCCATTCAGACGTCGAGAAAATTTGACCATTAAAAGCACATATTCGATCCTTTAATACTGGTATTAGTAAAACAAATTCATCATAATGACTAAAATGCCCTCCTTGAACGCATAAATGAGAGAATAAAATATGAAATATGGAGGATAGTTTTTGTCAACTGTACGGTAAAATATAAGTAGATTTTTATGTGGGGAGAAATTTTGTAATTCCTTGACTTTCAACCTCAATTTGCTAAACACAACCCCATTGAATTTTTAAGCATTTCCCATGAGTGAAATTCAAGAAATGGGGTAAAGTTTAGTAACCATGCACAAATCCATCAAAATGTGCAAAATAAGATCTTTAGAAATTGGATAATCATCAAAGAAAATATAAAACAGTGACAAGGGCAATGTATATATATTTGCGTATTTAGGAATCTCATTTTTAGATGACATGTCGAATAATAATGATAAGAACCGAAGTCTAGTAAGTTGGAAGATTCGAATGAAAAGGAATGTGTTTATAAGGTCTCTGATCCGAAGTATGAGGTTTCTTCTACGATTTTACACCAACAATAACCAGATATTACAGCAACCCCAACCTAGAATTGGCAAAATTAGGTTTTATTTGTTTTAATGAGTTTTTATGAGCAAATCTTTTTAAAGTTACACCATTCTACAGTCGCCATTCAACAAATATAGATCACTTTACTTGCAAACAACATCTATATATATACAGCTAAGTGAGAAGAATTAAAGAATACTACTAAACTCTATTACTAGTTTACAACTTTATCCATTTGTTGATCAGAGAGATATTACTCAAAGTATTTTGGTTTAGTTTGATTTGATTTGATTGCTATAAACATGTTGTTAGCATCAAGAGATGACGATGATGATCGATGCTTTCGTCGTCGTGTTGTTTGTGTTTTACTTCTAGTTCAGATGATATGTGCATGTTTTGTTACTGTCAATGGAGATAATGAACAAGAGAAGGTATTACTGCGGGTCTTATTGTTAATTCAGATCTGTTAGTATTCGTTTAAGATTGTGAAACTGATGATGTTTTATAATTTGCAGAAATTCTATATTGTATATTTGGGTGATTCACCAGTTCTTAAGGATTCCATTGTTGATTCACATATCAATCTTCTGTCAGATGTTGTTGGAAGGTGCATGCATTTTCTTATAATCTCCCTAGAATTATTACCTCATGCAATTTAATTTGTCAGATAATCCAAGATGTTAATATTAGTTGGATGATGACCATAAAACAGCGAGCTTGCTGCGAAGGATTCGATCGTACACAGTTACGTCAACAACTTTAATGCATTCGCTGCAAAGTTATCACCTGACGAAGCTAAGCAACTAGAAAGTATGTATTAGTGTGTATACATGGATTATTGTTCTTGTCTTTATTTCGAGTCCTAATGTTAATTTCTTTTGTGTAGGTTTGAGAGATGTTGTTTCGGTGTTTCCTAATCAACAAAGAAAACTTCATACAACAAAAACATGGGATTTCGATTTCCTCAAAATGTTAAGAGAAAGGTGAAACTAGAGAGCAATCTAGTTGTGGGTTTAATAGATACAGGTACATATACATCACTAATAGAATTTGCAAGTTTGATATTAGTATGTTATGTTTTGCTAATCAAGTAGTAAAATTGAATTTAAAGGGATTACGCAGATCTGAGAGCTTTAATGACAAAGGGTTTGGTCCTCCACCTGCTAAATGGAAGGGATCTTGTGGCCCTTATGCCAATTTTTTCTGCAACAAGTAAGTAACGCTAGCTGGGTAACAAATTGGTGCATGACCCTCAATATTTTAAAGTAAAAGGAAAACGTTGGGGGTTATATATACCCTTTATTTGGCTACATGCCTACATCAATCAAAAACAGATATAGTCATGAAGTGTGGCTGTATTTTACTGATTTTAGTATTGATCACTAGCTATGCCTTCTTTCTGTTACAACTTGCTAACACAACAAAATTAAAGAAGAAAGTAGGAGTAATTTTTGTTTGTGCATATGATTGAGGCAAGTTATTTATTTTGATAGGGAAAGTCAGTGGCATAAACTTGTCCAAATTAACTGAACTGATTAAATTCTCAAATTAACTGAAACTAACCTGATTAAAACATTGTTTATATTTCCCAATGGTTAGTTATGATGATGCTAGATTAAAAATGTTATCAGTGAAAATTTTACAAATACAGTAAAACAAAACATTTCTACAGATTACAACAATACTTTAGAAGTTTATGCATCTCAAGGCCCCATTAAGTATAGGCAGTTTATGTTTAGCTAGGATTTAAACCTTTAATGTCTCATTATCAAGCGCTTTTGTTTCTCAATCTACTTACTTAAATCATGAAAAGCAACATTCTAAACTAGAAATCTTCATTTTGCTTGTTGTTTTGAAGTAAAATAGTAGGAGGAAGGTACTTCAAACTAGACAAAGAGCATGACGACTTAGATGATTTATCACCACTTGATGTACAAGGACATGGGACGCACACATCATCAACAGTATTAGGAATGTAGTAAACGGTGCCAACCTATTAGGACTAGGAAAGGGTGCGGCGAGAGGAGCAGTACCAGCAGCAAGAGTAGCAATGTACAAAGTATGTTGGGCAAGTTCTGGTTGTCAAGATATGGATTTATTAGCTGCTTTTTGATGCAGCCATTGAAGATGGCGCATGTAACTGATATCAATTGGTGGTAACTCTGAGAATTACTTTAAGGATCCGATAGCTATCGGAGCATTTCATGCTATGAAGAAAGGAATCATAACAGTTGCTTCAGCTGGCAACGAGGGACCTGACTTTGGCTTCGGTAGTTAACCACGCCCTTGGATTTTAACGGTTGCTGCTAGTGGCATTGATAGAGAATACAGAAGTAAAGTTACGCTGGGCAATGGAAAATCTTTCTATGTAAGTACTGCACTATTGTGGTTCGTTTTTCATTATGTTCTTTGTTTTGTTGATTCCTGGCTTTCGTTGTGTGGAATTGCAGGGAATTGAATTAACGCCGTCAGTCCAAAGCAAAAATGTATCCCTTAATTAATGGAGCCGATGCTGGTTTCAATAAGTCCGTTGATCCATCGGAATCTAGGTAGCAGACTGATCATAAGAATCCTCCATTGATACAGCCGTGAATTTAAGACTAAATTTATCTTTGTTCTTTTTTACGACTACAGTGAGTATTGTACGGATGATACTTTGGACCCAAAGAAGGTAAAAGGAAAAGTTGTGTTATGTGAACTACAGTCATGGGGTGTTGATTATGTTGTAGCTAAAGCTGGAGGAACGGGAACACTCTTAGATAGTTCACTGAATCCCGATACTGCTCAAATTTTCATGGCTTCTGGAACTGTCATCAATGAAACTCTCACCAAAATGGTTAAAAATTACATAAAATCAACCAGGTACGTAAAAACAATGACAATAAAATAATTTAGTGCTGGTTTTGAGTTTTGTAACTCAGATGTTTATAAATGCAGATCACCGTCCGCGGTAATATACAAGACCCAAGAAATGAAGGTTAAAGCTCCATTTGTGGCATCCTTTTCATCGCGAGGTCCTAATTCTGGTTCGCGTCGTCTACTCAAAGTAAGAATATGTTATTATCACTAAAATGGTACTAGTCTCCATCCTTAGGTTGAAGTTTAACATCTTTGCACTAGAAAAGCGCTTGTAAAATGCAAATTTGTTTTATGAAACTTCTGACAAATGCTTGTATATTGGTGGCTTAAAGTTGCATTCCGTCATACTGATTGCCTTCTGTTATTGAACAGCCCGATATCACTGCCCCAGGCATTGACATTTGGCAGCATTTACTCCTCTTAGGTCAATAAGTGGTATAGAAGGTGATACCAAGCATTCCAAGTTCAACATCCTGTCAGGTACATCCATGTCATGCCCTCACGTCGCTGGTGTTGCCGCCACGCCAAGTCATTCCATCCAGCTTGGTCTCCTTCTGCCATTAAATCTGCCATACTCACCACCGTAAGACAAACTCAAAAATCACTCAAAGTCCTAGATTTCCAAGTCCATACTCAAATAATAATCCTAGTTCACAATTTTCGAATTTGATTAACAGCAACGCACATGAGACCGATGTAAATGTCAACTTGCATACGGAGCTGGTCAAGTAAACCCGAAGCAAGCAGTGCATCCAGGATTAATCTACGATATGAATCAATTACCCTACATCCAATTCCTTATGTCAAGAACGTTATAAAGATGACGGTATCAGAATCATCGTGGTTCAAAATCAGTGAACTGTTCAGAATTACCTCCAAGTGGTCATGATGCTCTAAATTATCCAACTATGCAAGTAACTATGAAAACAACCGATAAGAAGCCAGTCGCTGCGGTTTTCAAAAGAACCGTCACGAACGTCGGTCCTGGTAAAATCGATATACAATGCCACCATTGTTTCACCTAAAGAAGTAGATATTACAGTGAAACCCATGAGTTTGGTATTCACAAAGAGGTTCCAGAAGATAAGTTTTTACCGTTACGGTGAAGGGTAAAAGAGTCTCTCCAGACCAAGAACTTTTATCTGGTTCATTGACATGGAAGAGTAATATCCATAGTGTTAGAAGTCCGATTCTTCTTTTTACTTCAGATTATTTTTAGTCTTTTAGGCTGATGTTTTTATGATTAAAATAATTAATTAATTAGTTATTCAAATAAGAAAAAATTTGTACACATTTTTATGAAACTAATCCAAAAGAACACCAAGTTCATTTGTACAGATATCATTTTCAATCTGAATTTTTATTTCTAACACCACTTGAACAGAAGAATTTTTTTTTTGGCCCTCCACTTTTAGCCTTTGTTGCTTTTTTCAAACTAAGATTAGTTTCTCGGAGTTTTTGTAAATCTTTCAAAGAAGTAACATTAGTTTCTCCCAAATCTTTCAAAGAAACAGTACTCCGAATGTGAGGAATCGCATCAATGTACATAGATCTCATTCGCATAGCTTTATCATCCTAAAGCTTGTTTAAGGTAGAAGTTTTAGGGCTTCATAGCAATAGAGTCCGTTGCCAGAATGTTTATCCCACATTAAACTTCCTTGCTTCCTTGTGATTGCTAATGGCTTAGAAAATATGGCTTCTCTAGAAGCATGCTAAACTCTTAATCCAGCACGGTGAACTTCTCTTGAATACCCATAAGTCAGCGCGAGGAGTTGTATGGCTTGAAACCAAATACAAATTATTTTTCCTCCAAGCAACTTTAGTGGAGAAACGGGACAAGTGTATTCAAAATCTTCAGAACATGGCAATGGGATGTAATGGAATTTCGTGCTCCAAATTAAAGGCAAGGATCTCGCCTTCTTGTACCTTACGACCACTTCGGCTGCAAACAAAATTTCTCCATTTGCATAGATACCTGATGAAAACTGAACGTGCAACGTTTGTAACGGGTCGATAAATCCAATGTATCTCCACTTACCACCAACAGTATATACTTGAGCATGTCCCTTATGTTCCTCCTGAAGATAATATATTGTGACAACCTTGTAATGATTAGTTGAAGGGCAATAACCAAACCCAGTTGCTAAACGACCATAACCCAACCTAGGTAAGCTTGGTTTATTATCCTGGGACTTAGAGTAATTGGAATTCCGGAAGCATGACAGATTCGGTTAACGGGTTACAGATTAGAAAAGATCTAGAGCATGTAAATTATATTTTCCAAAACAAACTAAACCATTGCAAGACCCAACCATAACATTCTTCGAAGCTGATTCCATAATCAATCTGTTGTGTTCTGTCTCCGGACTACAGTTGCTGTCAGAGTAGTAGTTGTTCGGCATTCATATTTGAATGATCATACTCATCTTCATAGAAAAGTTTTCTCTAAGCCGATAAGCACCCTCGAACCTCAGCATAAGAGAAA
>JAJJWW010012876.1:0-15043 GCA_023531295.1 Papaver armeniacum | reverse complement strand
GGGGTTGGAAAAGCGCTTCACAAGTGGAGTAGAAAATCCTTCGGTAACATTTTTCAGGCTGTAGAAGATGTTAAGACTGAGTTACTCAACTTACAAAAAGAAGCTCATGTTGGATAAATACCTTTGTTACCGATTCTCCAATAATACAACTCGTGTATTATCCACCGATCCATTACAACTCTTTGTAACACGGTTTTCATCTATGTATTACGTTTCGTAATACCTACAACAAAACAAGAAAAGAATACTAGAAAAGAGATGATTAATCACAAAACTTAAACAGGCTTACTTGGGTGTATTGAGGCGAGTAATCTCTTTGCTTAAGACTTTGATGCCTGTATATAATGATGTTACATATTTAGCGGCATATGTCTCCAACATTCAACAATACCTCGATGTTTTCCATGCACACTTCGATAACACCGAACAACGAATCGAATAGATGTATCACAAACTCTTCTTTAACTCTTGAAGACACATGCAAACTCTTAAATTTCTAGTACTAGTTTTATGACTCTAAAAACACACTATCTTGCAATGGAGAATGTGTGGGGTTTATATAGGTTAGAAGTGACTCTTGGTGAAATCCTTTCATGAAAGGTCTCATCCCATAGTGAAGAGTCACATCCCTTGGGATAAGACACTACCTATTGAAAAGGTTCAAGTGAGTGGACACATCCATTCACACTAACTAGCTCATATTTCTATTCAAAATTCCAACAATCCCCACATTGAATAGAAATTCATGCAAAACTAATGCGGACACTAGAAAGAGTTTGTGCGCGGAACATCACCGCATCGGGAGAGATAGCTTTTGGCTTTGAATCTTCCGTAGTGAATATCTAAGGTTTACTAGTTGTTCGGTGAACGATGTCTTGAATCGCCCAACTTTATGATGTAAACCGATGCAATAGTTATCACTGATTTATTTCCTTACATATCCTAGGTTCTCGGTTGTGTTCATTTCGGCCCCCGAATGATGTTGGTTTTCATGAGTGCTCTAGATTAACTTAGCCTTATAGTTATCATAGAAGCGGCACCACTTCACACTCATATAGGTGATCTCCTATTTGAAAGTATCTGTCATACTTTTCTTAGTCAAACTAAGCCATAGGAATCATTAAGAGAAAATCTCAACCTCACTTGACGAGGGAACATGTTGTTTCATCATAGAAATGGGAAAGAGAGTAAACTCTCACCCAGTTTCCAGGTGGTATAAATTTATAACTTGGTTGTCCCTTTTGAACCTAGATAACCATGGGATCTCCAATCGCTAGGTTGGGTGTCCGCTATAAATACTACTCTATATAGGCTATCCCATTTCCCCTCGATGACGCAATTATACGCTCTCTAGAATTCGTATCATTTGCCGGCTTGATACAATTCACATACACTATTTCTTTTAGATGCGCGCATTTGAGAGCAATTGCTTTATGGTGCTATACGTCGATTTATTTGTCGAGGCATACCATAATCTCAAACTATGTGTTATTTCTAAATAATTATATTGTTTGATCATAACAATACATTTATTTTGTACATGCGTATACTTTCTCCACAAGTATATATTCAAGGAAATTTCAAAGTCGCTCTTACTTTTTCTCCAACTTTAGAGAGCTCGGGAGTCCATTGTTGATCTTACCATCAACCTTTGTTTAAACGATTTCCTTGCTAGCGCAATCTTTCTTCAACGAGCACATAGTTTCCCACTTGATGATTTCAGATCATCTATATCTAAGAATCCATGTACATATCACTTTCCTTGATATGTCGTATATATAGAGTGCTAATTATTATCCCCAATAATTTTCCCCACATCTCTTAGAATTCTAACCAGGATTTGTGTTTGAGTTAAGTAAATTATAATCATATAAATGAATTTATGTAACTCATTTAGTACATACACCGACGCATGTCCGGTCTAGCAGATTTATCTCTTGTACTTGCTACATCTTTTTAGCGCCCCCACTGTTTGACGAATTCACCAGCATGAAGAAACTCATCATTTTCGTCTCTGAGCAGTACAAAGCTATTCTCAGCAGAGTTAAAAACCCCTTGAGTTTTCACCGTATCTCAACATAATAAGATAGGATATTTATTAACGGGTGCCAAAACTTTTCGTCAGTACAAGTTTTGAAAACAGTATATCATCCATCGCAAGTTTCTAATTGCACCAATTCAAATCAATTTGAAAGTTTAAACGAGGCAGTATAACCCAATTCAAATTATGGACTTAAGTCACTAAACCAATCAGTCTTGATTAGTTAATTAATCAACTGATCACAAATCAACCTCTAATCAAGCACAAATTAAGTAATTAATCACTTAATTCTTTGTAGTGACCACATGCCGAACATGACGAACTTCCCATTTAAACTTTAACTTCAACGATGGATAATCTATTGCATAGTTAGTGTACACTATATTTGCTTAGTTGAGACCGAGCATGACCCCCACAATTCCTAGATATCCACTAGGATTTAGAAAATCATTATTATTTCTCCTTAATGATTTATATTTCAACTTAGCAACAACCAGACGCCCTTTGCTGAAGAGACGCGCATTTTGACAGTGCGGACCAATTTGGAATTGCTGTATCCTTCACATCTTGACTCCAAATTTTCCAGAAAAGGTAATCAAGACAAGGTCTTGATCTACAAGTTTCACTTTTTACCACAAAATTAAAAGAACAACAAAAATATTGGAAAATCATTCTGGGCTAGAACTGATTTCCTTTTCTTCAAAATTTTTGCAGAAACGAGGCTCAACTTTTTGAAATCTCTAAAATACTTCCACTCTTCGAAAAATTCGAGTATTATCAGAATGTCTTGAATACACAATTAAAAGGATTTATGCAAATTTCTCTCCGGTTGGGAGATGCACCCAAATTTCCAACAGACGTACAAACTTGAACATTTTTCACTAAGGTTCATTTTTCCGTCCATTGTTTCAATCAGAGTCTTATCGATCTATTTATTAAAACCCATTGATTGATTGCAAAGTTTCTGGAACTTTCGTGCCCCCACATTGAACCACTACTAATGTCAGAATTTTCAAAGCTATTTGGTTTTAACCTCTCACTAAGGGCAACAGCTTTCCACCTTAATTGCGAAAGGGCTCATCATAAGAATCCAGATTCTTTTGATGACAGATAAACCACACTATAATCGTTTGATGATAGAAACAGTACACATCTCATTTCATTGTGACCGGATGAAACAGAGAAGCCATAACCGGTTTCTTTTCAGTTTCCTGTTGAATCGCATCCTTTCGGAGTTTTGATTTGAATCCTCAAATCGGTGTAACCATCACGGATAGCCGATTTAATTCAAACCACTGTCGTCAAACTTCATTCTGTTTGCGAATTAAACAGCAAGAAGGCACTGTTTGTGTGTCCTATGCTGATATTTCCATCCAGAACTCCTTAATAGGAACCATTGACAACTTACACTGAAAATATGTACTTTAAAATGATTCAAATAAGAATCTCCAATTATCATTTCGTTTACATCCCAATGCCCAGACGGTTACTAACTGGATTTACAGGGAACATCGAATGGCAGAATCTGTTGTTTAAAATAAACAGACACAGATGCAAACACCATGAACCCGCGCATAAGCAAAATGTTTGGGATCATGACCTTTTCTGCAATCGGTATTCCAACCGATTAACACTGTAGAATTTGCATCTTCACCACTAATCTCAATGTTGGGTGTATACGATGGTCAACCACAGACACCCATTCGGATTTGTCTTAGAGGGAAACAAAGATTTACTTAGTGGGAATGTGTAACACTTTGGTCCAGAGTATACCTTCTTAAACCTTCGAAATTTCGAAATGTTATCCACCAGTGCATGTTTCCCAATTTCAAAAATTATTGGAAACTGCCAATCAAAACCATGTGCAACTAACCGACATGCACCCTTTCATACACCAGACGTCTTCTTAGAAGTATTTCCCATACTTTAAGAAACTAATTAGTGTCTCCACCTAACCGTCATGCATCTTTTCATGTACAAGAAGTCTCTTAGAAGTATTTCCCATACTTCAGACACTAATTAAGCGCTTCCATTTCAAGAGAAACAGAAAGGTAACGACGGTGTGGCACATTTTTCCTGAGACACCATGTTTAAATGGATCCGAATTTGCAAGACAAGGGGTTTCGAGAGATGCGTATACGGAGGGTCTCGACTTTTCAAATTTCATCTTCCAATTTGAAATTTAAAACCACATACAACTGACACTTATAGAGTGAATTGCATCAATTCGTACATCTATGTTAAAACAAGTGTCTGTGTACCCACCAAACTTGTATCTGTGAGATTTTGACATAAGTAAGCCAGCACACACGTATTTGTTCAAGAAATTTCATTATGGACCAATCTTCTTGAATTTTCAATGCATTAGATGGAGAAATATCAAGACAGATTTCAATCAAACAGATTTCTTGAACCAATACTTTCCAATCGATAACAAAGATTAATAAACGAATCAAATGTCTTAAGATTGTTGGATAAATATAGAGGTGTAAAAACGTCTTGGCCGGATAATTTCCATACACGGTCGCGTGCTTCACGTGCTATGTCTTGGATCTGCAACAAAAGGCTAACGATTTAAACGTCTTTGTCTTCGTCTTGTGCTTTACTAGTCAAAAGCTAGGCACAACACAGCCACGACACACAACACATGAATAAACGTGCCGTCTCTTGTGCGCGTCTTGTACACGTCTTTATAATAATTAGACAACATATCATTTGAAATTATTTCAAGTAAAATTAACAAGTTTATTCAATAAAAAGAAATAACCCATCAAATATAAAATTGGATTATTGTCATGTAAATTAATGTTACTAGTTAAATATAGGTGACGACATTATAACAACGATATTGAAATATATTTTCCAAATATTAAGGTATTATATGTGTTGTTATAAATAAGCCAACATAAAATGTTAAAAACTAGCTAGAATAATGACTCTTTTGTGAAATATACAAAAAAATGTGATGTATTATGCCTTGGTATATGGTGTATTTGTACATGTTATGACGTGCTCTCTTAACGTGTTGTCTTTGAAAATTTAGCGCGTGCTTATCCGTCTGCCGCGTCTTTGTCTTTGTGCTCTCAGTGCCAATTAGTCAAACCAGCCACGTCCCATTTAACTAACGTGTTGTGCCGTCTTTGAGGCTAAGTCACGTCTTTTGGTGAGGCGTGGTCAAATTTTTTTTAGCGTCTTTGTCAATTGTGCTCGTCTTTGGCATGTTCCAATTTACACCTCTAGATAAATACCTTTGTTACCGATTCTCCAATAATACAACTCGTGTATTATCCACCGATCCGTTACAACTCTTTGTAACACGGTTTTCATCTATGTATTACGTTTCGTAATACCTATATTACGTTTCGTAATACCTACAACAAAATAAGAAAAGAATACTAGAAAAGAGATGATTAATCACAAAACTTAAGCAGACTTACTTGGGTGTATTGAGGCGAGTAATCTCTTTGCTTAAGACTTTGATGCCACCGTATATAATGTTGTTATAGATTTAGCGGCATATGTCTCCAACATTCAACAATACCTCGATGTTTTTCGCAAACACTTCGATAACACCCGAACAGCGAACGCGAATAGATGTAGCAAAAACTCTTCTTTAACTCTTGAAGACACATGCAAACTCTTAAATTTCTAGTACTAGTTTTATGACTCTAAAAACACACTATCTTGCAATGGAGAATGTGTGGGGTTTATATAGGTTAGAAGTGACTCTTGGTGAAATCCTTTCATGAAAGGTCTCATCCCATAGTGAAGAGTCACATCCCTTGGGATAAGACACTACCTATTTAAAAGGTTCAAGTGAGTGGACACATCCATTCACACTAACTAACTCATATTTCTATTCAAAATTCCAACACTCATTTAAGAGATACTAGAACTGAAAAGAAAATACTCTGCGATAATATTAAATCACTAAACCAATTGCAGTACAAGTATTATGAGCAAAGAAGCAAAGTCCAATGGATTCCCAATGTGGACAAAAATACTCATATTTTTCATCTAGCTGCTACTCAAAGGAAGAGGAAAAATCAGATAACTGCTCTTCAATGCACTAATGGCAACTGGATTACACAAGCTGATGAAGTGGTAGCTCACTTAGTGGATCATTTTTCCTCTCTATTCAAAAGAGACCCACAAGAGCACAACATTGTCATTCAATTCCAAGCCCTAGTTTCTCCAGATGCTACTGATAATGATGTCATTGCCATCATTCCTACTTCTGAGGAGATTTGGAGTGTGATCAAACATATGAAGAATCTTAAAGCACCAGGTCCAGATGGGATGCCTGTCATTTTCTTCAAACGATGTTGGGAGTACATTGGCGAAGAAGTCACTCAAACCATCAAACATTGCTTTTCCTCAGCAACTCTACCTTCATGTATGAACCATACGAATATCTGCTTAATTTCTAAGGTGAAGCACCCAACTTTGCCATCTGAATTCAGACCTATAACTCTGACTAACATCATGTACAAGGTGATTACTAAAATCCTAGCTCAGGGACTGAAGAAACACCTAAACAACCTAGTGGATCATGCCCAATCAACCTTCATACCTGGTAGAATGATAATTGATAACATTGTTGTTGCCAAAGAAATTTGGGTTTTTTTATAAAGTACTCATACACTTCACTTTACACTAAAAAAGTACCCCCGTTTTTTAGAAATTTGTTAAAGTACCCAGTTTTATTCAAAAGGAACATTCCATCCAGTTAAGTGCTAGGTGGCAGTTATCTTTCCAAGTAAAAGTCCTATTTACCCATGAACTACATCTCCTTGGAGGAGGGTAAATGATCCGACGATCTGGCGGTGTAACGATCCCGAATCAAGCAGCGAACACGAAAGCGTTGTCACGATCTGAACCGGATCGACGAACCTAAAACAATGTCGTAGAAGGTCGATTTTCTTCCAACCAAAAACCCCAAAACACTTGAAATGATGAACCCTTTTTGGGGATGATGTAACACTGAAGCGGTGCGATCCCAACCGGACTTCGATGAACATGAAAAATGATGTATAAAATCAATGTGAATAAGTAAGGAAAATATGTAAAGTAAATTAATCTTAACTAACACTGGATGGAAAAACTAACGTGAGGGTACTTTAACAAATTGTTAAAAAACGGGGGCAGTTTTTTAGTGTGTATTTTTGTATGAGGGTACTTTTTCAAAATTCCCAAGAAATTTTCCACACCATGTCCACTTCTTCTTCTATAATAGGTGCTTATGCACTTAAAATTGATATTAGCAAAGCTTATGACAAGGTTAATTGGAAATTTCTAAGCCATTGCCTTAGAGCCTATGGAATTATAGGTAAAACACATGAACTGATCATGAAATGTGTCTCTACTGCTTCTTTTTCATTAGTTATAAATGGTCAGGATGAAGGTTTTTTTACTAGTGAAAGAGGCCTTCGCCAGGTTTTCCCTTTATCCCCATACCTATTTATATTATGTACCCAAGGTCTCTCCTGGATTATGTGCACGATGGAAAATAATGCTCTGTACAATGGTTATAAAATTTTCCGCAATGCTCCATCTGTGTCCCACCTAATGTTTGTTGATGATCTAATTCTCTTCGGTACTCTGGACGAGACAACTTTGGACACTCTTCAACAATTTCTAAGTACTTATGCGGCATGGTCCGGACGGTATGCTAATATCTGGTCGGCAATCCACTTCAGTAAAGGAGTAAGGCCTGAGCGAAGAACAAAAGTTGCAAATGTGCTGGGGGTTAACAAATGCAAATTGATGATAAGTATCTTGGACACCAACTTCTCAAGCCTGCTTATAGAATTGATTCGTATGAATTCTTGTCTGATAAATTTGATTCCAAGTTAGCTGGTTGGAAAAGAAGTCACTTCTCGCATGATGACAGAATCATTATGATCAATCATGTGCTGGGTCTTATTACATGGCCACTTCGCTCATTCCGAAAAAGGTCTTGCAGAAACTTACCAGAACGATGCGGAATTTCTGTTGGGGTTGTTCAAAAGATATTCAAAAACCCCATTTTATCAATTGGAAAAGGTTTGAACAACCAAAAGAAGTTGGAGGTCTAGGAGTTAGAACTCTACAGCCCATCAACAAAGCAATGATTTCCAAGCTCATATGGAAACTTCTGGAGAATGATACATGCAGCAGTGGTGTCAATGATGAGAGCTAAGTATCTCCAAAAGGATAACTTATGGGAGGTAAAAAAACACGAAAAAGCTCTTACACTCACAGTCATTTATGCTAATCTGCATGAATGATCTAAAAAATGGATGTTGCTGGGCTGTTAAGAAATGGGAGAAGATAAAGATCAAATAAGATCCTTGGGTAACCACCATCCACAACATGAGGCTTGCGCTTAACTCAAACTACACCAATTGCCATACATTTGTAGCTGTGTTGATTCTGCAGAATCCTGTCAGATGGGATGTCGACAAACTTCACCAACTGTTTAATCAGCATGATGTCTGTAAGATATTAGATATCTGTATCTCAGCGATAAATGGTGAGGAATCTGAAGACAGTTATTATGGCTACATCACTCAAATGGGAGCTTCTCTGCCAAGTCCTTTATGAAATCGCTTCAAAATAGATTGCCTTCTTTGTCAAATGATGGTAATATTGAAGAATTCCCCTGGAAAAAATTCTGGCAGGTAAAAGTTCTACCACCTAAAATTCATATCTTCCTGTGGAGACTTCTGAATAATGGTTTAACAGTGGGAAGCAGATTCATGCATTTCTGGAAAGATGCAAATGCTGAATGCAGGCTATGTAATGGGGCTATTGAGTCCATCGAACACCTATTTCTATACTGCCCAGTTACTCAAAACTTCCTTTTTGCATCACCTTTAAATCTCAGAACAGATGAGACTCTAAACATCTCTGTGCTTTGGGTTATCTGGAAAACTAGGAACAATGTCATATTCAATAAAGGCAAAATTCATTTGGAGAAGATGTTACAGGATGCTACTTACTGGTATACTCTGAACTCCTGTGAACTGAACACCTCGACCTTACCAACTGAACAAGACCTGTTAAATTCTGTTGAATGTGTGTGGGTGCCTCCATCTCAACTTAAAACGAAGATCAACTTTGATGGTGCAGCTGGTTCTAAAGGCCATGCTTGTGCTGCTGTTGCCAGAAACTCTCAATCTAAAGTCGATGGTTGTCAAACAAGAGTTCTAGATTTCAGCTCTCCTGTAGAAGCAGAAGCTCATGGTGCTTTGTTGAGTGTTGAACTGGCCATCAGTATGGGGTTACATCAAATTATTGTAGAAGGAGACTCTCTCATCGTGATAAACTCTCTGTGATATCAGCACTCACCTACTCCTTGGCGGATCAAGAATACTATATCCAGAGTTAAGAAAAAACTAAGTTTTTTCACCTCTTGCGAATTTAATTTTATCAAAAAGGATGCCAATAGTATGGCTCACTCCTTAGCAGCTTATGCTGTAGAATATAACCATTCTATGCAGTGGTTATCCCCTCTCCTTCGTGTATTCCTCACATCTTGTGTGAGTCTTCTCCTGCTACTTAGTTTTTTCCTTCGTTTTTTTTTTTCTTTTTTTTTTGGTTTTTTTCCTTCAAAAAAAAAATAAAAAAAAATCAACGAATCGAACGAATATGTTAAATTCATACTCCCTCCGTCTCTAAAATATAGACTTGTTTGGTTTTCACAAAAATTAAGAAAACCAATCATTGTAGCCATTTTTTTCATGTTTTTTCTAATCATCCTGATAAAAACAGGTTTTGTTATAAGAGAAATGAGAGAGAAAAGTGGTCCCCTTTAATATTAAGAGAGAAAAAGGAGAGACAATTGGTCCCTCTATGGGTATACTAGTAAAATCGTAACATTTGACTTTCCACGTATGAAAATAAACCTATTTTTTGACATACCCAAATAAGAAAACAAGCATATCTTTTAGTATATTTTAGAGGCGCATGGACAAAATGAATCCGTCAAAATGTGGGATGGAAAAACAAAGGGAAAAAAAGTACAAAGTAAAGCACATCCCATGGAGTTTTAGGTCTTGGACGGTGGTCCACGCACGTTCACAGCAATTATGGTGTTCTCTTCTCACTAATGGCCACGCGCCACATCCACACTAAAATTCTCCACTATGATCTATGAAGTGATGCCAAATCGAACTCAAAGAAAAAGTGAAACGCAACAAAAGATACGAAAACTTCAATCACTTTACTTAGACCGAAACAAAAGCTTCGTAACAAAAACAAAAGCAGAGGGGAAAAAATGCTTCAATTCCTGTTCTATGTTTGACTTTTCTAAAGAAATTCTTCAAACTTTAGCATCCATCATTGAACTAGATTATGAACATAGCGAGCACTTAGGATTCTTTTATGTTTATTTAAACTTTCAGGAGGAAAATTCCATTTAAAGTCTGTGGTGCCACTGAGATGATGTGAATGGACAATAGTCTCACATCACTAGTTTCCGCATAATGAACTTAAAATATACTCCCTCCGTTTCAAAAAGACGTAATCTATTCCATTTTAATGCTTTTTCAAAATTGTGTCCAACTTCTATTTATAGTAATATTTTTCAATGAACTCTATAATATACCCTTAAATTTTTTATATTCATAATAAATTTATTTTTAACGGACCGGATATAAGATATTAAAGAAATCTATATAATTAAGGAAACAAATATATCCTTCATTCCTTTTAACAACAATTAAATTTCTTATAAAAGTTTATAACTTTATACTCCATAAATTTGACATCTTTAATTTTCCTTTTATATTTCGTATTTATAATCCTCCTAACAATTTTAGGTAGTTTTTATTGCTAGCATTTTTATCAAAATAAAATATGTAAGTAACTAAGGATAGTCAAATAAGATACTATCGTCTCCTTAATATTTTACAAGTCAAAACGGATTTGTCTTTTTGAAACGGGGGGAGTAATAGGGAAGGGCGCTCCACTCATTGCCATTGGTTTTGAGTTGGATCTTAGCATATTTTAACATGGTATCGAGCTAAGCCATAGACCCGGACTTTGTCTCGTCGGTGTAGGTAGGTCTTGGTAGGAAGTGTTTAACCTACTTTGTCACTTGTACACAGGGATGTAGGCCCATCTTGGCGAGGTGTACCCCTGAGTTAGTCACTCACATGTGTACACTTATTCTGTTACCGTTGTTGGTAACTCGTACATAGGTCCATGTGTGAGGCCCATTGACTGGCCTTACACGTGAGGGGGCGTGTGAAAGGACAATAATCCCACATCGCTAGAATCCGCTTAATTAACTTAAATATAGTATGGAAGGGACGCTCCACTCATTGCCAATTGGTTTTGAGCCGCAGACTTTAACATGGTATCAGAGCTAGGCCCGTACACGGGGTGTAGGCGGAAATTAGTGGCCACCCAGTGACCGAATGATGGTCACTCTTATGACTGTGCGTGGGGTGGGCCAAGTGACCGAATGTCACTGCATACCCATGACCCACACGTGCATAGGTCCACATGTTAGGCAGAATGAAGCGGCCTTACACGTGAGGAAAGGGTGTGAAAGGACAATAGTCCACATCACTAGTTTCCATAATGAAGTTAAAATATAATATGGAAGAGCCGCTCCACTCATTGCTTAAATTGGTTTTGAGTTGGATGCGGCGAATTTAAGATGATGATCATTCGAGAGGCATTTCATAGTAAAATCCACAATTTACGGCTAATCAGTTAAAGTTAAGAAGTTAAAACTCTCCCAAGCTCGATGCAGTCTAGGATTAATTCTCGGCTCTATAAATAAGGGGAAACACAGTGTTTGGGGCTAAAATATCGACAATTCTTCTCAATGATGCGCTTCCTGTAAAGCTGCTATTACCATGAGATAGAAGATTTTAGAATGGTGATAGTTGTGCACGATGGAGAAGCAGGGCACGTGCATTACCCTAGTTAGTTAAATATCGCATCATTAACATGTTAACTAATCTGATCAGATGCATATTTTTGATTAGTTTGGTTCTTCATGTGCTCTTCTTTTCCATCATGCCCGTCTTACCTGATCGATCGTAAAAACCTTCAACACTCTCCGGCCGCCCAAGTTTTCAGGTAAGCTCTAGTTGGTATTTCATTTTGATTTTCATTTCCATGATTACACTTGTTCTTGCCGTGTATATCTTTTTGCTGCCGGACGGAGAACTTTATTTTTTCCATGTTTGACTAATATTGTATTTTGATAGTGACCAAATTATCTCTACCCCGACCAAATACGAAACATTGTCAGTTACTTACAAAATTTGAAACTTGACTGATTCGAACATCATCAGAAAAAATACGAATAATTCAAAAATCCACACTTGGAAACTTGACTTTGACGATTCTTTGTCTAATAATTCTCAAAACTGAAACAGACATTTTTCTAACAAGGGAGAACAAGTCTATCCTCATTTGATTACTGATCACGACTTTGAACAAATTGGAGTTTTTGTTTTTGTTTTGCAGGATATACTACATGGGCAACACGACTATACATCACATTATTGTACTTGTACATTTATATATTATACTTTTATGTTCAACTCTGGAATTGGTCCTTAATAATTAAAATTTAATTGGAGATCCGACAAGAACTTAAATACAAAGATAATAGAGAATCACTAGGACCAATTCCAGCATACATTAATTTCAATCCCCATAAATATGATTCAACTTCAATCCATTGTTTCCATCTCCCTTTCTCTAACAAAATCCTCCATTAGAGTAAAATGAATCAAGAACATCACAGCGAAGATAAATCCGGTAACTACGTAGCTGAACCAAGCTGTCCACCACTACCATCAACTAGTACGGGCGTTGTGTCTCTTATTAGTCCACACTACTGTGCCCCTTATCCAGTTGATCTCACCATAGTCAGAAAGGTTCTGAAATTAACACATGATAACTATGATGTTTTCGATGTTAACGGGAATATTGTTTTCACGATCAAAGATGAGATGACTTTCCTCCACCACCACCGTGTCTTGCGTGACCCTGCCGGAGTCCCTATTGTCACTGTTTATGAAAAGGTTTCATTTTCTTTTCCTTCCATTTTACTTTTCTTTTTCATTTTTTCTTCCACTATAATTTTTAATGACCGAAACATTATGTCAAATGATTTTGCTCAATTTCAGATAAAGAGTATGCATAGGAGGTTTAATGTGTTCAAGGGAGATAGCAAAGATATGAAAGACCTTGTATTCACTGCAAAACAGTCTCATACTCCCTCCGTCCCTAATTAGATGAGCTACTTGTAGTTTGCACAAATATTAAGGCAAGGAGGAAAGTGAAGTATATTTAAGTATTTTTCTGATTATCTTGCTATGGGCAATAATTAGTAAAATTTAAAAGCGATTTATCTCTTAAAAATACACGGTTTTTTATAAACTTTATCTGGTTGAAAAACATTTTAAAACACCTACGCAAGCTAATATAAACATGACTATCAAATTATACATAAATCTTATGGAAAAAATAATCAATTAAAAGGGTAGTTTTAGAAATATCCCCTTGTTTAGTGAAATAGCTCATCTATTTGTGGACAAAACTAAAAACCAAGTAGCTCATCTAATTAGGGACGGAGGGAGTATGATTCAGTGGACTACCAAACTAGATGTATTCTTAGCAAGCGACACAAAAAAGGATGTGTGTGATTTCAAGGTCAAAGGCAATTGGTTGGAGAGATCTTGTACCATATATGCTGGAGAGCCCGGAGATAAAGATGAAGATGGAGCTTCTAGCAGGGTCATTGCTCAAGTAAGTATAGATAATGAATCCAAATACGTTCCTCCATTTACACAAGAGGCAATAATTTGGTATCTTTTTTTGATCGGTAAAAATAATTTTATATATGAAATTATTACGTACAAAAAGTATTTGCCCCCAACCCTCATACAAGATAAATAAGTCCTATCTCACATAGCCCTCAGCCCTCAGCCCTCATACACATTTTAATAGAACGAACATCCATCAGTAATTTGATGGCCCAACAATAGAACATCCATCGGTAATTTGATGGCCCACAATAGAAAGCACACATGAAACCCCGTAACACAATGAAAACCTTAGCCCTAAAATAGAACATGAAATTTTAGAAATTCTTCAGGTCACCTGCTCCTTAAAATTTTGCCACCGCCTTTCGGTCCCTCACCTCAGTTACCTGCGCAAAATCCATTGCAAGAATATCATTTTCTCAACCAAGCCACCATTACGAAATCGTCGCCACCTTTTCTCCATGTAAACAAGTACCTTCTGATAAAGAAATAAGTGACTTTGGAATAATGTTGATTGAATATAGAAGACCAAAAATTGGATTTGCAAAAACAAGAGTAATGTCATCATCACTTCAGCACAAAAGACCCTAGACAAGAAGAGGAAATCCCTTGAAGTCATCATAAAAGGCTTGAGAATGAAATCTAGGTTTAGCATCTGTCATAAAAACTTGCATCCGAAAAATGCAAAGATAGACACGTCTCTGTGAACAAATTAACGAAACACCAGAAACCCCAAGGAAATCAGAACACCGTAACCCCTTATTGATGAAGATTAGAATTGAAACATATCTAGAAAATGGGTGAAAGGAAAGAGGAGCATAAAATCAAGGAAGAAAGGACCATAAACCAAAGAATCAAACTAAAAGAACAACAAATAACTAACCTAACTGTACTAACATGCTCAGATCTGGTCTCGAAGACCAAATCTGAGCAGGAGAAACTATGAGCGAAAGGGGTTTTTAGTTCAGCAAAAAGATTTTTTTTTTGGTAATAACTGTATGTTGATTATGCTTGTTCAATTGATGATCTGCGGATGAAAAAGAAACACACGGTAGATAGCGTGGTGCTTGGAAAGGATACATTTAATGTGAGCGGTATATCCAAATATCGATTATGCATTCGTTATTGCTCTTATTACTGTCACTCGATGCGGTTAACGACGCCTTGAGCTGAATCTGATGCATGTTTAGCTAAAACCTATGTGATTTGTCTTTGCCTTTTTTTT
>JAJJWW010012875.1:67895-220935 GCA_023531295.1 Papaver armeniacum | reverse complement strand
ATGGTTCAAGCCTACCAGGGTATTTAAGGGTAGTTACAGTGGAGTATGGTTTGAAGGTCACTAAGATAATTACCTATCTAGTATTAGTTGTCCTCTCACAAAACAACTAACCGCGAAATCAATCACTTAGATTATTTAAACCAATCCAATATGGATATTATAATCGCAACTAAGGTACTCCCTCCAAAGTACTAACTCGTCCGATTAACTATTAAATTAGTCAAAGGATCAACAAATTGTTAAGCATGAGTTGCAACACAATCAACATAGAAATATTCTAACTATAATGGACGCTGACATTAATCGAAAGTAATACGTAATAGCGTCAGATTATATTTATTCAAAACATTATAACACAATGTTAACAATAATAT
Source organism: Papaver armeniacum (assembly GCA_023531295.1). Classification (NCBI taxonomy): domain Eukaryota; kingdom Viridiplantae; phylum Streptophyta; class Magnoliopsida; order Ranunculales; family Papaveraceae; genus Papaver; species Papaver armeniacum. The sequence goes on along the minus strand of JAJJWW010012875.1, from coordinate 220,561 downwards.
TAAAACTCAATTAAACTTAAATACATTAATAGTTTTATCTAAACCCTAACTAAGTAAATCGAACATGATGAAAATATCAAATCAAACCTAAACTATCACAGTAACCCATAACTGCATGATTTTTACATCAAGAATTTCAACCCTATTTATACACAAAAAGCTCTCAAGAATTTGAATTAAAATTGTAGAATACCCACTCACCCAAAATGCGTCGACAAACAATTTTCTCGTAATTCAACTCGCAACTCCTTGATTTGATGTTTTCTAATTGTTGAGGATGGGCCTAATCTATCTCTAAATCCAAGCTTCTAGGTTACTGCTTCTGATAAGAAAAATAAGATGTTAATGGAGAGATAGAGATTAAGAGTTTGATTGACGGTTAGTTAAGAGGGTAGTCATGATCATGATGGTCGGAGATGGGAGTGATGGAATGAAGTGAAATAATGGTTTTCATAGTAGGTCTCATAGGAAGAAGGAAGAAAAACGCATGAAGGGAGATGTTTGGATTTCATCGATTGTGGAGGAATAAGGTGCTCTTGTGTTAGGGCAAGTGATACATCAAGATTGGATGAATCGATCGATATGTTATTTGATGATGATCAACTTCAATCAAAAGGTTGGTAGATCTTGGTTCTCTGGAAGATCTTCTTCTAGGCCCACGTTTCTTCAAAGCTAATATCTCAAGCCCGCTCCTAGTTTAGTGGTCTTGCAAACAACATTCTTCACTCATGGATTATAGTGTGCCACAACCGAAAAGTGGGGGTACAACAACCTCACCCAATATTTTGTCTTTAATAATTCCACTACTAACTCCAATATACTTTTAAGAGAATCAACTAGATACCAAACTCAATCTTAATGAAAAGTATATCAAAGAGTTATATCTCAATTTCTCGATTCAACTTTTACTCAAACAAATAGAAATCACTAGCCCAATCAATACAAGCATAAATAACTCGAATCTGCACTAAAGACCAATGTTCAAGGATCAATCAACAATCAACAAACTGGTTGGATTTACCAATTGATCGATTCAACACACAACCTGTGATATTTCAATTATATAACAAAATATAATGCGAAAATAAATAAATACGTAGACACCGTGTATGTTTTGTTAACGAGGAAACCGCAAATGAAAAACCCGTGAACTAGTCCGCATTTGAATACACACCTGTATTGCCGCTACGTACACTAGCCTACTACCAATGAATTTAGGTCTCTGGACTGTAGTTGAAACCAATCAATGTCACACTGATCCAATATATAGTTGCGCCCTTACGTATCTGATCCTAACAGATACTACGCACTTGATTCCCCTTAGCCGATCTCACCTGCAACTAAGAGTTGCTAATCTCCAAAGTCAAGACTTTAATAAACAAATCAGTCTCACAGAAAAGTCTATATGAATAGATAAATATGTCTCCTACATAAATACCTACGAGTTTTGTCTATTTTGATAAATCATGAATAGGAACCAATTGATATACCTGGACTTATATTCCCCGGAACAGCCTGAAATATCAATCACCTCACAATAATCTTAATCGAATAGCGAAACAAGATATTGTGGAATCACAAACGATGAGACGAAGATATTTGTGACTACTTTTCTATCTTGCCTATCGTAGAATTAATCTCGATCCAATTTTACAATTGTACTCATACGATAGAAACAGCTAGAAGATTAGATCACACAACTATGAAGAAAATAGTTGGGTCTGATTCGCCAACCCCAATGAAGTCTTTAAGTCGTTAACGCATGTGGTCCTCGACAGAAACCTAAGGCTAAAGGAGAATCGACTCTAGCTTACACAACTAGTATCACACAAGAGGTGTGGGATTAGGTTTCCCAGCTAAGTTAGAGTTCTCCTTTATATAGTCTCCAAATCGTGGTTTGCAATCTAAGTTACCTTGGTAACAAAGCATTCAATATTATTCACCTAGATGAAAACCTCATTAGATTCAAGCTAATATCTTTCAAACCATTAGATCGAACTTAGCTTGTTATATACACATGAAATGTAACTTCATTTAGGTTTGAGTAACAGACTTAAACGTTTACAAGTCGTTGGTTCAACAGCTTTTTAACCAATGGTTAGCCATATGGAGCACTTTCATATCAAACTTATTAATCTCCACCATAACTAGTTCAAATGACTCAAAAGAACTAGTTAGAGAGTTGTTCAATTGCTTAGATCTCATAGAAGTATAAAAGACAAAATCGAAGCAAAAACAGCTTTTGATTCACTTATAGCCACGGTTTGCAAAGATTGCATTCCTTAATTTATAAATGTCTTAGTTCACGAATTAAACTGTTTAGAAAATAACCCACTTAAGTACGACTACCTGTACGCATACTTAAGTTCCCTTGATGATCTTCTTTTCGCTTTAAAAACTCCAACAAAATTCATGGATGTGAACTTCTCCGACAAGACACGCGTACAAGATCTGCGCGGACTTAGCTCCGTCATCCTAAACAAGCAAAGTACGCATACTTTGGTTCAAGGATTTTGGACTTTCACAAGTATGAATACACATACAATGTTTATATCCAATCATGGTTATATATTCTGAATTCTCATTTCAATCATTGAAATATTCTTAGAGGATGTTATATAATTGTTATTCACAAACTATTTTTCATCAAAGCGATTTTCAAGTAATTGAAATAATCAACATGACTTTAAATCACGAGTAAAGACACTGAACTTGGCCAAAGCGAAAGCTTACCAACACATATTTCGAAATAGCAAATGTGTATAATCGAAGTCTATATAGCAATACGACTTTTGTCTCAAGATAGGAGATATAGTAGATAGACTTTTGAGTGATAGATAAGTTCAAGTCTCCACATACCTTTTTGTCGATGAAGTTCAACCAGATTCCTTGAGTAGTTCTTCGTCTTTTGCATGATGAACGCCGTGGAGTCTAGAGCTCAACTACACTTTCTATCCTAGTCCGAGACTTATCTATAAGTAGACTAGAAATAAAGACTTATAATTTTGGCAACTAAACTTGACAAACAAGCTTGAGATAGCAAACGTTTGAGAGTTCGACCTGAGCAGTTGCTCTAACAATCTCCCCTTTGTCATTTTTAGTGACAAAACTATCAATATATATGGAATACAAAATAAATAAACTTTGCAGCCTTCTCATCCACATGCATGATCTCCTTGGTTCTTCAACACACTCGAAATCTTCGTCACTTCCAAGTACTCCAATGATTCCAAAGATCTTCAATGCAACATCATTATTGTTGAAGATCCTTAGCCATAACAATGAGAAAACAATAGCTCTCAATCATTGTTATTCAGTGTCATAGTATTATTACACAGCATCAAAGTTCAATTGTATCACAACTTCGACAACAATACTATATATGGTGATATGTATCACTCCCTCTTAGTCAATACTTCATCTCACATGAAAACTACTCCCCCTTACATAATGATCCGAAAACCATATGTATTTGTAGTGTGAACTACACATTAATTCTCCCCTTTTTTTTCAATAAAATTGGCAAAGGTACGAAAACTAGTGGGATCCTAATAAAATTTACATAGAGACACTTCATGACCAAAAGAAAGTACATATCAACTTTTTTAGATGCAATCATATAGTCGAAACTAAATGCTCATCAAGGAGTTTATAAAGATACAAGATAACCCCTATAATATTCCACAGCTGCACTCCCATAAAGATTTGGCACTAAAAGCACAAGTTCAATTAAGAACTCTCCCCCATAAAATGGCATTCCCGAAAGAACGACAAGAGCGAATTTTACTTTACAAGAAAAATGATTTTTTGACATCAACAAATCACATAAGAATATGAATTTGTATCAAAAATTTCAATTAAATTAACCACAAGAGAACCTATGATTGATTCAATTGGAAATGCTCACATAAGAGAACTTACTTGAGCCGCACAATATTTACATAAAAATTATGGATCAAGGAAGATCAATACCGCCGTGGAATAATCAAAATTCATTCTATTTCTCATCACTATTTGCTCAATGACATATATAAACTTAATCTTTTTAAACAAAAGCTCATCCTATCTTCCATCAATATTTGCATAATGACATAATAAGCTTATCTTTTTGTTTTGTCAAAAGTTCATTCAATCTTTTATCAATACTTGCATACCGACATATGAAAGACTTAACTTTTGACCATGTATGGGACAATCATAGTTCACGGTCGCAAACACACATATCCCATAACAAATTATAATATATAAAATCATAAATATTAATACTGCAATATCATCTTCAAATAAACTTTAGAATTTAAACAAATAAATCTAAAAACATTGAAGATGAAAATCGTTGGACATAACTAAGTGTAATCACAATATAACTATTCCGAACCCTAGTTATCCTTCTTAAAAACACACCTGAATAAAATTCTCATAAGAAGTTTCCCGTACATTGTGACTCTAAAAAATTCTTTATCGTCCCCGAACTCCTTGTCGTAAACAGCCATGGGAACATATGGCTCGTGAAGAAACGAGTCAATATAATTCCAACAAACCTTCTAGGATGATGATGTCGAACCAGGGCCTTCTGAATTTCAAGAGTTCTCATAACAAAAGCCTTTATTTGTTGAATCTCCTTTCTTGTTTCCTTCAACTCTTCAAAAACATCAGAAAACTTCTGAGAATTGGAAGGAACAACTCTTGGTTTCCTCACATTCATTCTTTTTCTTTTCAAAGTTGGAGGTATCAGATATTTTTCTTTTTCCTTCATGATTGATGGCTTAACAGTCATATTAACATCTTTTCCATCAGAAGACATGATGCTTGGAGTATCCATATGCGTACTGTGCCCGTGAGAGGAAATCACACAATAAGCTCAACAAGAAATCTTAGGTTGAAAAGAGTTTTAGAGAAGGAAAAAAGGTATGTAGGGTTACGAAACCTTTAAACACATAGGTGCGTGTACACACAACTCTCAACCCTATAAAGGCAGAATTGTCTATTTTAACCCTCTTTTTATTAAGAACTGTGGGAATACTTTTCCAATATCAATTAGATATGAAAAGCTGACTAATTCCAGACTTTACAATGCTCTCAGAGAAAAATATAAAAAACAAAAACAAAACAATCTAATTAAATTTTTTTCTTCTAGAGCCTGAGGTGTGCAAAATCTTATCTCTTTTGATCAGGCACATGAGACAAGATGCACTTACCAATAAAATTTAATTTGTGTTGGGGTGAACAATAATCTTTCCACCATTTCCTTTTCGATCCAATTCATAACCCTGTTTCTCATAGTGTTTAGACCATAAACTTCTTTCTAATGGTCTTTCCTTATCCTTGGAAACTAACTTCTTTGACGAAGATAAAATCTTACATACCTCAACGGTCTTTTGAACAAGTTTAAGCTTGTTTGCTAATCGATTTGCTCTTCGTTAAAGTTTGTTGACATGTTTCAATTTGTGTTTGTACTTGTAACACTTTGATAGTTCATGACTTTTGAGTGAACAATACGAGCATGTCAACCTGGAATATAATTCAGGCGCCTGAGATGTGCAAGATGCTAGATACATAGTGGGACCTGAAACATTAGACATAGAGTTTCCAACAGAAAGGTCAATTTTTTCTTCCAGATTGGTTGAGTTCTCTTCTGAAAGACTATCGAGATTGATGTATGTATTGCTACAGTTATATAAATCAATATTTTCACAGAGAAGCGCAATACTTGATTTTTTGTCTTCATTAGAATCATAGTTGTCAGACATTTCATCAAGAGTTGCAGCTAGACCTTTGTTCCCAATGTATTTCTTTCGATTTGGATACTAATTTGCAAAATGACCAAAACCTTTACACTTAAAGCACTGAGGCATATCCTCGTCATCAGACTCATCATTATCCCTAGATATTTTTAAGAGGATCACGATTATGGGATTTATCTGATGACCTGGATTTATCTCTGGAGAACCGTTTACTTCTTTTCAAAAGAAGGTCCCTAAACTGTCTTATGATCAATGAGACTGACTTGTCAAGAACTTCATCTGATGAATCAGCCTCAGAAAGATCATCTTCAGAGATGCAAACACTTTTACTTTTATCAAGTAATTTAGTGTTCTTTTGTACTTTGAACGCTACATCCTTTCTAGATTTGGATGTATGCTCATGATCAAAGATCTTTAATTTCCCAAACGTCGAATTTCTGAAAGCGATCGTTGTTATTTCCTTCAACGATGGCATGCTTCTTAGAATCGTATCCTGGATGGCGCAGATCCGAGAATCTTCATCATAATGTCCTTTTCAGAATAAATCTTTACCCAATGGAAAGGATGCATTAACAATTTAAAACTCTCAAGATTAAACTCTGTAATGAATCTTCATCTCGCTATACGAAGGTTTTCCCAATCGAATTAGAAGGTTTTGAAGCCTAGCTTCTTTTCTCGCTGTATTCTCTTCAAATACTAGGTTTAAGATATCCCGGACATCTTTTAGACTTTGTGCACGTAGTCGCATGATCGTCAAGATCCTGGGTAATGGCATGTATGATAGCATTTATGCCAGTAAGAATTTTGCTTTTCAGCATGGATTTCTTCCGGACTATATCAACCAATATCCTTATGGTCTAGACACATCGCCCTCTCGTGATCAACTGTGAAGAGTATGGCCATTAACAACACGTACCCATATTTGAAAATCACGAGCTTGAAGAAAAACATGCATAACGATTTTCCACCACAAGTAGTTTGAGCCATTGAAGACTGGTGGTACGTTTATGGAGACATAATTTCTTTCCATAAAGTCAGATCGCTACACGCACGGACTTATGAGGCTTTAAATGTGTTTCACCCTTTCTGATACCAATTGAAAAGTGGGGTACAAATAAACCTCACCCAATATTTCGCTTAACAATATGTATGGACTAACTCCAATATACTTTTAATAGAATCAACTAGATAGTCATACTTAATCTTAATGAAAAGTATATCAAAGAGTTATATCTCAATTTCTCGATTCAATCCTTACTCAAACAAATAGAAATCTGCGAGCCTGATTGAATACAAGAGAAATAACTTGAACGGTACCAAAGACCCAATGTTCAAGGATCAATCAATTTCAATCAACAACCAAGGGTTGGATTTACTAATTGATCGATTCAATGCATAACCTGTGATATTTCAATTATATAACAAAAATATAATACTGAAAAGAAACAACACGATAACTTAAGTTTTGTTAAAGAGGAAACCGTAAATGCGTAAAAACCCCGAACCTAGTCCGAAGTTGAACACTACATCGTGATTAAGCCGCTACGGACACTAGCCTACTACAAACTAACTTCGTGTCATGGATGTAGTTGAACCCCAATCCATCTCACACCGATCCAATATACGGCTTTGCACTCCTTACGTCTCCGATCCCAAAGCAGGTATACTACGCACTTGATTCCCTTAGATGATCTCACCCACAACTAAGAGTTGCTACGACCCAAAGTCGAAGACTTTAATAAACAAATCAGTATCACACGATAAAAGTCTACTAGGAATAGATAAATCTGCCTCCACAGAAATACCTAGCAGAGTTTTGTTCCGTCTTTTGATTAATCAAGGTGAACATGAACCAATTGATATACTGGACTTATATTCCCGAAGAACATCCTAGAAATATCAATCACCTCACAATAATCTTAATCGAATAGCGAAACAAGATATTGTGGAATCACAAACGATTGAGACGAAGATGTTTGTGACTACTTTTCTATCTTTCCTATCTGAGAAATTAATCTCCGAGCCAATTTTATAATTGTACTCAATACGATAGAAACAACAAGATTAGGATCACGCAACTACGGAGAAAATAGTTGGGTCCGGCTTCACAATCCTAATGAAGTCTTTAAGTCGTTAACGCTGCGGTGGTCTCGATAAACCTGAGGTTAAAGGAGAATCGACTCTAGCTTACACAACTAGTATCACATAGGAGGTGTAGGGATTAGGTTTCCAGCCTGCAGAGTTCTCCTTTATATAGTCTCCAAATCGGGGTTTGCAATCGAAGTTACCTTGGTAACAAAGAATTCAATATTCACCGTTAGATAAAAACCTGATTAGAATCAAGCTAATATCTTTCAACCGTTAGATCGAACTTAGTTTGTTAAACACACATGAAATGTAACTTCATTTAGGTTTGAGTAACCGTACTCTAAATGTGTGTCAATTCGTTGGTTCAACGATAGAGTTAACCAATGGTTAGCCATATGAGCACTTTCATATCAACCTTATTCATCTTCACCATAACTAGTTCAAATGACTCAAATGAACTAGTTAGAGAGTTGTTCAATTTCTTAGATCTCATAGAATTATACAAGACTACAATCGAAGCAAAAACAGTTTTGATTCACTCAAGATCGATTCATGAACATTATAGCCGGTTTGCAAGATTGCATTCCTTAATTTATAAATGCCTTAGTTCCACGAATTAAACTCGTTTTTAGAAAATAACCCACTTGTGTATGCATGCCCGTACGCATACTTAAGTACTCAGACCGAGCTTGTTTTTAGTTCACAAACACTAGCATAATCATGGGATGTGAACTTGACAATGATGCTGCATCAGTACGCGTGACTTAGCTCCGGTCATCCCGAACAAGCAAAGTCACGCATACTTTGGTTCAAGGATTTTGGATTTTCATAAGTATGAATACACATACAATGTTTATATCCAAACATGGTTATATATTCTAAACTCTCATTTCAATCATTGGAAACATTCTTAGATCGATATTATATAGTTGTTATTCACAAACTATTTTTCATCAAAGCAATTTTCAAGTAATTGAAGTAATCAACACTTGACTTTCATCACGGAGTCAAGATGAACTTGTCCAAAGCGAAGCTTACCAACACATATTTCGAGATAAGCGAGATAAACTCTACCGAAATAAAAATGTGTATATATAAGAATACGACTTTGTCTCAAGATAGAGATATATGATAGGTGTGTAATACATCCCATTTACTATCTAATGCTTATGCTTCTTTGCTATTTTTCTTGTAAATTATGTATTTTACGTTTGTTTGGTTCGTATTCCAAACATAAAGGAACAAAAATCTATTTGGTAACAACTCTTTTCAACCAAGTGATGCGAGTTCGACAAAAAGATCTTCCGTTTATCCCAATAAACTCCTTTTACGAGGTTCTTAGATCTATCTACTAACAATTACCGAAGTAATCATCTAGATTTTGCAATCAATACCTTGATACACAAAGAATCGTATTGATGCCGATCTACTCAACTAATCAATCCAATCTACCACAAGGATAAAAGCCCATTATAGTTGATCCTCTTTAATCAAACAAGTATTGTGCACACCAAAGATTATGAACCCAAATCAAAATCTTCAAATTCTTATTTGTCTTCAAATCTTCTTAGATCTTCAATAAACACCTCGCACACACAATCAACTTGAATATCTTGTGATCAATCATGCAGGCAGAGTGCAGTAACAATGGATTATCACGAGACGTCTTTAGATCTATAAAAAGTCTAAAGATCCCGTCCGAAACTTCGATCTAGTTTGAGTGAATCTTATATCGAAGAGAAGATTATCAAGCATAAACAAACTAGGTGCAATCAAAGTTCAACAACCGTTAGTCAATCAAATCAATCGAAACTAATAATAAAACCGCAATTATCTAGTTTCTCACCAACTGGTACTAATAGAGCTTCTCAATCCCAAAGCTCGACCAATTAAACTACAATCCCAGGATGGAAGTCTTTAAACTGAAAGGGTCAGAAGAGATTTCGCCTAATTAGGTTACTTTCCTCTCCGAATAGGCGGCTCCACAAGTAACAACACAACTAGGTAGTTTTGCTGGCTCTAAGGATTAGTTTGCTAGAAATGCAAACTTTGGTATTTACAGACCAAGGAAGTTTGGACACCAAGGAATTTCCAAAACCGAAAATATTCTCAAGATATACAATATATTCCAGATTCGGTTTCCCGGAAATGCTTTGTCCAAACATTGACCAAAATCTCTTAGAAAATATCCAATTAGTAAATGCACATTACCCATTTTCATTTTCCAAAAATAAAATTAAAAACCTTAATTAAAAGATTGTCAACTTATTTTTCGATCCGGTATTTTCTTTTAACTATTAAGGAATATCTTTGAACAATAAAAGATAAGCGTTATCGCACATGTTCAAAGTATGTCGACATCTTTACTTTGTAAGTCCTCTTTCATACTTACAATCTTGAAACCGATTTGTCACACTTCCAAACGAGTTTAGAATTGGTTCATCGACTTTCAAGAACTATGTGAATGATTAAGAACACTCAATCACAAATCATGGGTTTCACGGCTTCTACCAAAACAAGTTTCGGTTCTACCTCCATGTGAGTCATTGTATAGTCACACCAAAGATTCCAAAATTCGGTTGACTAGGTACTAGGATCGGTTCCCCACATACTTATGGTAACTACTTGTATTTGTTGCACATGTCCATAGGATCGGTTCCCCTTTCACTAAAAACGTGTTGCACATGTTCGCAGGATCGGTTCCCAATCCGCTAAAAACGTGTTGCACCTCTTACAAGGATCGATTCCCATTTTGTGATCGGTTGCACCTCTTCATAGGATCGGTTCCCCTTTTCCAGAGTTGGTCATACCAATAACAACAAATCGATCATACCATCTCGGGTGATTACTTAAGATTGGTTTCACTAATAAAAGTCATACTAATACAAAAGTCGTGCCTTGTGAATAGTTTTACCAAGAACATAAACAAGTCATGAGCGGTTATACTAATCACACATATTGGTAGTTCAAAAGATATGCAATGAATAACAATACCAATAATCCTAGCGATTTCCTTTTCGATTCACGAAACAAGTTCATGAATTTACTTCCTTTAAACTAATGTAAAACATTGTTTCCTAGGATGAAATCTTCACCTCATACCCATACATAATCACAATAGCATTCAAACAATTATGTCGATGTCTTATATACAAGTTCAAAGATAAGTGTTATACTTGTATTGTATTCCTTAATACTACGTCTAACTAGATTGTAATCATTCATGCTTCGCAGTTATGTTTTCAATATGCACGACTTGAAAGATACGTTAGGGAATGAAACAGTTTCAAATCAAATATCACTAACCTCAAGTGGAAGGATGATGTTGTCGTTGTAGCTCCTTACTTATTCACTACTTAAAGTCTTCACAATACTTGTAATGTCTCATATCCTAATACTTTCAAGCTAACCTATACGAAGTTGACTCTAGTACATAATCAAGCGACTCTTTAAATGAGTTTTGGTTCACTAAAATATGACAACCAAACTTGACATACCAACGCTTGGTGGGTTCAACCGAGCTATGCTCTAACAACTGTCTAGTTGATTCTCTTGAAAGTATATTGGAGTTTTTCTATTCAGATTGCTATACGAAATATTGGGTGTGGTTGTTGCACTTCTGGCTTTTTCAAGATTCTTTTAACTAGTTTGGAAAATCAAGTTTTATTGTGTATGATGTGTTTTTTTTTTTTTGCACGACTCATTTAAATATCTTTGGTCGTATGATTTTGTTTATCGATTTTCCATATCCTTGTTGAATTTTGTGTGAATTATGTTACATAGCAAACTTCATATATTTAACTAATACATGTGAAACGAAACAAATTTCACATGTGAAACTAAACAAAACTTATATTTCCCTACATATTGCCTATGTACATTGTGTTGCATAGCAAACTTCGTGTATTTACCATACGTATCATACATGTGAAACTAAACAAAATTTAACTACTATTTGTATTGCCTAGGTACATTGTGATGTTTTTTGTGCATAATTATATTTTCTCCTAGGTACATATATAACTATTGATCGTTTTAAGGAAGACCACCATATAAGAATAACTTTTTGTGGTCCCTAGGATATTCTTATATGAGGTTCTCTTTTATATGTATATTGTGATGTCGATTATTCTTATAGGGAGGTAGTTCCTTAAGACGGGACCAGAAAAAATTATGACTTATTTCAACATGGAGTTTATTCTTAAATATAACTGGCCCAAGTCGAGACCATAATTTTTTATTCTTATACGGAGTATTCTTCCGGAGAGATTTTACTGTAGATACAATTTGGGGTTATAGGTATCTTCACGCATTAATATCAATGGCCAATGCATTAACATTGGAAACCGCATCAATTATAGCTTAAGGCCTATTTTCCCATGTTGTTTGAATTTTGCTGACTACAACTAAAGGAACTTATTTCATCATCATTATAACTATAACAAGAAAGAGAGGGAGTCATACATTGCTGTAGAATATTTGGGGATTATCAACTTGGAGGGAGGAGATAAGCTTGTATGCCGTGATGGAGGAAATAATAGAAGAGGGTCAACAATTCACATGCGACATATGTTGTTAAGAGGCTCATGTATCTAATTAAGAAGTTTGATCATTTTCACTGCACCAGATGTGCAGTACAACACATTGAAATTCAAGTGGTGGATTATAATAATCCAAAGAGAACCTAAGAGATGTCCTAGGATGTAGACATTATATAGAAAGAATCAAGGTCGACCGGATGAAATGCAGGTATGTTGTTTTGGATTATTGTTATTAGTAAAAATAATGTTATTAGTAGTTCAATTTATCAATCAATTATTTTTTTTTGTTTGGTATATCCAATGGTTTAGGAATTTTGTGAAAAGGGTTTACCCTTTTGTTGTAGGAATTCGGATCATTGTTTATACATTCTTTCACATCGATTTATACTATTACAATAGTGTTTGTGGGTGAAAACCGTTTCTGCTGATTTCGGTAATTTCGTGTGAGTGCGGATGAGAAACAAATCTAAACCCAAAACAATGTACTGCACGGGAGTACTTTTGATTCGAGAGATCAATCTATACAATCCTGGCCTAAAACAAGAAATGGTCGTTCCAGGCTTGCTTCGATCACAAAGTGAAGGAGAAGGGTTGGTCTTAGGGAGGGAAGAGAAGAAAGTGTTGAGGCCAGAATAGTTGATTCTGGAAGTGTGGGTATTTTTCGAATTGTATCCGAAAGTTGAACTGGCGAGCTGAATGGAAAGCTACCAGGTGATTTCTGGATGTGTATTGTTCTTCTGACCAAAAAAACTTGTCATTTGGTGGAAGTAGGTGAAACCTATTTATACAAGTCGTAATAAAACGTACCCTGGCCTCGTAAGAAGTGGAAGCGGTTGAGCGGTGGAAAAGTGGTAACGGGTAACGCCTGGAATTGACGTTTCCATAATGAAGATGCGTTTCACCACTTATTTCTTGCCATTACTAACCGCCTCACCTTTATGACACTTTCTTGTAATGGGCGTATTGCACGCCGCATGCTGTAAACCGCCATACTAATACCCTGATGAGCATCCCCCAGTTTGTGACATGTTTTGATATCTCGAGTGTTTTCATTGTAAAACGTGTAGCATGTTGCTATGTGTGGCAAGTTAAACTAGAGAGGCTTGCTTTGCCTGTTAGCTCTACGGCCGAGATTTTGCATCTCGGGAGGAAGGGTGGCCGTTGATTATGGCTACCTTCCGTTGGTAGCCAGTGGCGTGGCCGTGGTGTTGGCATGGCTTGCGCATGCCTTTGGTGCGGCCAAATTAGGGTTTGGCACAAACCGTGGAATTTTGGTATTGCGGCCAAAAGGTTGCCACAAGTCGTTTGGTTTGGTGGCAAGCTTGTACGGTTGAGATCTGCATCTCAGGAGGAAGGGTAGCCGTTGATCGCGGCTACCTTCCGTTTGGCGGCCAGCGGCATGGTGGCATGGCCAGCATGCTCGCGCATATTTTAGGCGCGACCAAATTAGGGTTTTGGCATAAACCATGAAATTTGGCATTGCGACCAAAAGTTGCCACAAGTTTGGTGGCGAACTTGTGCAGTGAGATCTCGCATCTCGGGAGGAAGGGTAGTCATTGATCGTGGCTACCTTTCGTTGGTGGTCAGAGGCGTGGTAGCGTAACTGGCATGGCTTGCGCATGCTTTTTTGGCACGATGACCAAAGAATTGGCATCGTAGCCAATTTAGGGTTTGGCGGCACAAACCAAGGGATTTGACGTTGTGGCCAAAAGTTGCCACAAGTCTTGCGATTTGGTGGCGAATTTGGACGGCTGAGATTTGCATCTTAGGCGAAAAGATGGCAATTGATCATGGACGCATCTTGTTTGCATAGCGGCATTGGCAACATGCTGGTGGTATGCCAGTGGCGTAGCCACGGCCTAGCGGCATGCTAATGGCATAGCCATGGCATGGTACCATGCTAGTAGCCGCGGCGTAGCGGTATGCCAGTTGCGGGGTGGCCAAAAGCTAAAATTGGCATCGTGGACGGATTTGGTAGCAACTTGCCCAAATTAAGGTTTTGCGTGTTGAAAACCATAATTAGTGCGTGTAGTATGTGTGCGGAATGTTTGGCGCGTTTTGGAAGTTGGCGCATTTTTGGGAAGCCAGCGTGTTTTGGGAAGCTAGCGTGTTTTGTGAAGCTGGCTTAGTATAGCGACCTCTTTTGAGGCCGTGGCAGGTTTGGAGCAACCTGATTGGTCGACAGGAAGTGGGGCCAGCATGCTAGGGGTGGCCACACTTCCAACGTCTTGATGGCGGATTTGAAGTGACCTGATTGGTCGATGGAAAGAGGGCCTACATGCTAGTAGCGCTCGCACTTTTAGTGCGCTTGTGACGGATTTGGTTGCCTATCTTGGTTAAGCACGGTTTCGACCAACGAGGTCTAGTATACTGCGCGAGGCGCGAAACCCTAATTTTGCAAACTAGTCGGGTTTATGAGTTCTTTTGTGAGTCATCACAATAATTGGCTGGATTTTGTATACTGCCACACAAAATCTTTATCTACAGAATGCAGTGTGCTTTCTGTCTGAGTATTTCGTGCAATGGCCTTAACTTTGGTACTTGGAGGTTCATGCTACTCCGTCGCTGTGTGAACATAAATTCGTCATGCCATACCGATTTAAGGGTTCTAGCTTGGGAACATAGCACATGAAAGTACTCAGTGAGTCTAGTATTGGCGAGGTGCCAGAATTTACAGTGTTATGGATAGAAGTATATTGAGCGGCTCAATAAATGTGTCGGTGGAGAGGTTAGTACTCGCAACACCGTTTCCTTGCAGAGTGACGTCACATCGATGATAAGGTTTTACGATTTTAACCCTAAGCTAAAAACCACCATCAACATTAAGTCCCCGCTTAGCACATAACAAAGGCATTGTTGCGGGGTAAGCATGAGATGGTGACAGGCGAGAGTAAAACCGAGAGAGTAATACGTGAAGAGATATCCAAGGAAATTTAACTAACCTTTAGTGGAAGGCGTGAGAAGTCTGTGATCTTTGTGCTTGCGGATTTTGCATAGATCCACTTTGACCATGGGACGTTGGCACTGCTAGCTTGAAGTAGCGGATGGGCGGCTAGCCGAAGTAGCGTATGGCGCGGCTTGGCTTGGCTTGGGCGCGGCTTGGACGCGACTTGGCTTGGGCGCGGCTTGGCTTGGGCGCGTCTTGGCTTGGGAGCGGAGATGATGGCGCTGGCTTGGGACGCGCGCTTGGGATGGGAGGATGGCGCAGGCTAAGTCGCAGAATGACTCGGACACCAAACCCTAATTGTTCCGTATAAACAAATATCTAATCCAGCTGGTATCACGCGTGTGAAGCCTTAATTCACGGTTGGTAAAAAGATTTTCTGCTGAATATAAGAGGTGATCTTGAATCCTTCACTCATACAGATCATCATAAAAATCGCATCCTTCTTCCTCACAGGTATTGTATCGTGTTTCTTCCTCTAGTTCCATTTTATCTTTCTCATCATGTAGATTGCCGGTACAAGCGTGGTAAATTTTTTTTTTGCAGCACATAATGTGATCTTCCAGTGATAATCATACCTCTTCGGAGAGAGATTCTGAACCCGACGAAACCCAGTTTTCTTCTCATGAGGAGGTATTAGACAGAATTGATTCTTTGTTCCGTGAGGCTGACGAGATCATACAAGGCATGTCTCTTGCCCATTTATGCAGAGTGCGAATGTGCGTTCAGACTCTCTTAGCTTCAGTGGACATGGAGGAAATTTGGAGGCACGATGAAGAATCCCGGCTTGTCGGGAGATCTCAGAGCAATGAAGCTTTTCTACAACCCAGTGCTAGGGCTGAACGATTCGCCTCTCGGTTGAAGCGGCGGAAGACTGAGTCCATGAAACTTTTAGGTGAGGACCAGTTTAATTACCATGTCCATGATGGTATCGTAATCCTTGACTTTGATGCGACGAACCGGGACATCCTCAAGAAGCATCCGGAAAGGCTCATGAGGAAGATGTCGATACCAGTTTATGGCCAATCGCCCTGAGTGGACGCCGAAACTGCTGTCAGGGGTATTGACGCAACCGCTGAGGATGCCGTCAAGGCGGATGAGGATACGGAGGCAGTGTATGTTGGAGCCATTGGAGAAACTACGGAAATATACGCTGGGACTGTTGTTGAAACAAACGCCGGATAGGAAGTGGAAGCTCTTCTTTGTGGTGGCTTCTGGATGGGATGTCAATGCGGTCGCTGCCTTGAGGCGCTGGATGGAACGCGAAAGTTGCTGCTGAGGCGCGTTTGGATGGAACGTTTCTCGTCGAAAAGCGTCTTTGGAAAGTGCTTGAAGAAGCTCTGATGAAGGCGCTATTGATCCAGGCGTCTGCCGTTAACGACCAATTTTTTCCACTTTTGCTATTTCTTCTTAGCGTGTAGCCCCTTTTGATATTCCAAAAGTTTACTTTTACTTTCTTGCTTTCATGGCGGAGTTAGGGTTTCGTCAAGTAACATTCCGTTATTCAGCTTTTATGGTTTCACATCTCTGAATGAATTAATAAAACCCTCATACTGTTTCTGAGATTTGGAGCCAAATATTCTTGAAGAAGATATTTGTTCTGCCGCCTGATGATCATATTCCTTGCATATTTCCTTCTTCAGTATTTTGAATAGGTATTTTTGGTTTCTCTGTTTTCAATCGACGGATAATGACTCTGTGAGAGTTTTAGGTTTACTTAGTATTTTTCCTTTAAGACGGTTTGGGAAAACTTTTCAAGGAAAGATGTTCTTTAATTGAAATTGAAAATTCTACTCATGAATGCAAGCAGTGCAATCATTTTATAGAAGTTACAAACATTGCATGAAAAGGAAAAATGCTGAAGGATAACGCTGGAGGTGAAGGTAGCACAACATTTTAGGTATTGAAGGGTTTGAGCCATCGCGAGTGAATCGTGACACCTTCCAATTTGTCGGTATTGATGAGCTTGCAAGAACCACCCAAGATAACATCCACACCACCGATATGACTCTTCTTTCTTTTCTTTCGGCGGGCCGGGTCGAGTGGCCATCTTCACTGTTATGTTCCCAACTTGAAACGAGGTCATCTTGACCACTACATCTCCAATTTGAAACGGGTTGGAGCGTTGCGCAACCTCTTGATTTTTGAACTCGTCATGTTTGGTCACATGTGACTTCCAAATTTTGACAAAGTACTTGAAAGGCCCAACATCCCATTCACATCTCCTAATGACGCCTGGGTTGGTAATCGGACCGAGTCCCCATGCCTGGCCGAGAGGAGACGTAACTGGGTGCAGAAAGGGTTGTTTAACCAGACTTACTTGTGTTCAGAATCTGCGGATGAACGTCGACGGGCTTTCTCCAAGCAATTGAGTTACATTGGTAAGTTGTTGATACAGCAACATGTAATCTTCAAAGTTGGACGGCTTGTTGGCAATTCTTTCGAGTACCATCATCGACAGAGGGGATGCTCTTAACTTCGCTTTGTTGTTGTGTACCCATGCGCGCCCCAGAATCATGTCGTAATTTGAGAGTTCTTTGACGATGTGAAATTTGCCATGTGTTAGAGTGTCCCCCACCTTGATTTCAAGTTTGATGTAGCCATATGCGTCCATCACCTTCCCTTCCAAGTTTTTGACCATGGTTGGGGAACGGGTAGCCTCCTGCTTCGAAACTCCCGTAACTCTCAGAGTTCTGATGGAAACGATGTTGAAGTCAGAGGCCACGTCGATTAATGTGTTGTCGAGCTCTTGCGTCCCTCGGGTAAATCGTGGTCGGCGGTCCCGATTGTATTTTCCAAGATCGCTTCCGAGAGAGTTTGGGGTTCTGGCGTGGTTTCTTCAGTAGGAAAGAGTCGCTTGCCCGATACAACATGGTTAAGGGCTGTGAAGATATCTTGACGCTGTGTCTTGGAGAGATAGAGAATTTCACACACATGCTGCATCATGGATTGCACAACCTCGTGTACAGAGTCCCAAGAGGCCATGCAACTCCTGACTAGAAGTGGATCTGTGTGAACTCCTTCATTGCCCAGTCGAAGCTCCCCTGCTTCTATCTTTTCTTTGAGGATATGCTTTAGCTTATTGCAGTCACTGGTCGGGTGGTGGACAAATCTGTGGTAGCGGCAATATTTGGGGTTCGTCATTTCCGCTTCGGTTGGTGGGCGCCTGATAGGAGGTAGCTTGATGGCGTCGTCTTGGATCCACGCTTCCAAGAGTTCAATCACTTCCTCGATTGGGAACGGGAAATCCAAGACATTTTCTCCAGCTTCTTGATGTCGCATGGGATCTTTAGCGATGGACTTAGTGGCGAGTCGCTTGTCAGGTCTTTGTCCGTGCGTTTGGATGGTTGTTTCGTTGTTGGAGCCTTTCTTTTTCCTCCTTCGTCTACCACGCTCACAGAGGAGGGTCCAGTGTTGTATTGCTTATTGATGAGGTGTCTACTTCCTCGAGTTTCGCTTTTGTCCTCACTTCTGGTTGGCCTGGTTCTTTCCAACAACGCTGGGGCTGTTGTGGCCGACCGCTTCGAAGCTTCATGAAGTTCAGAGAATATCTGGAATCGTAGATTCTCTAGTAAGGAGCGGTAGATGGGAATCATGCCATTGATGCAGGAATCCACCAATTGTTGTTCGGTCACGTTTGGGTCATGACAATCCAGTGCTTGAATTCTGAATATTTTGACAAAATCATTCAGATGTTGGTTGTTTCGTCTGAAACATCCTTCCTAGATCTGAGAAGGTAATTTGCTCAGACACAAAGAAGTATTTCTTGTAGAAAGCTGCAACCATGTCAGACCAGTTGGAGATGCTTTTTGGCGTAATGTCATTGTACCACGTGTATGCTCTTCCGGTAAGTGATTTCGAAAATTCCCTCAAACGGAGAACGTGATTGTATTCGTGTTCCCCAGGGACTCCAAGAATTGGGAGACATGTTCACGTGCATTACCGGTGCCATCATACAGAGAGAATTGAGGGGAAGAGTACCCCCTTGGAAGAGGGATTCTTTGTACTTCCGGAGGATACGGGGGTTGATGTTGATGCACGTATATGGAATCACTTTTGTCCCGGTTTCGGAGAAGTCGTTCCAAATCTTCTCGTGTGACAAAATTGGACGGTTGATTTCTCTCCGCTGGAGTTCCTGGGTGAGTTTCTTCGTCCACAAAGGTGCGCCATGTTGAGGTGCTGGCGCTAGAGGTACTGGAGGCGTTCCTCATTGGCTCTGGATGGCGTGATTCTTGTGATAGCCGCTCCGTTAGCGTTTTTGAGAAAAACAAGTACCTCCTTCTGGGTTGAGGCCATGTCCATTTGGGCTCTGGCGAGAACCTCTTGTCTTTCCATCAAGTCAACAATAGTAATATAGGGTCGGCTCCCTCTGTCTCCCCAAGCTTCCCGTCCTGGCGAGGTAGTTGTGGTTCTGGTAGCGGTTGGAGGTGTCATACTTGACGAAATATTGGGAGCGGTGGCAGCAGCTCTGGCTCTGGTGATTGGAGGTGTAACACCTGAAGGAGCATTTTCCGCGGTAGAGGCTCTGGCTCTGGTGATTGGAGGTGTAACACCTGAAGGAACATTCTCCATGTTGCTGGTGTTGACAAGTGGCGTATTAGCACCACTGGGAGAAACGTTAACACCGAGAATAATTTTGGCGCCAGTGTTCTCAGGGTTTGTTGCTGATCCTGACTTGAGTTCTACCATCTTGAGACCGGAGTTGAAAAATGAAATTGGGAATTGAAAAGTGATATTGCAACCGAGAGATTAATCTCCCACAGTGGTCGCCAATTGTTTGTGGGTGAAAACCGTTTCTGCTGATTTCGGTAATTTCGTGTGAGTGCGGATGAGAAACAAATCTAAACCCAAAACAATGTAGTGCACGAGAGTACTTTTGATTCGAGAGATCAATCTGTACAATCCTAGCCTAAACCAAGAAATGGCCGTTCCAGGCTTGCTTCGGTCACAAAGTGAAGGAGAAGGGTTGGTCTTAGGGAGGGAAGCGAAGAAAGTGTTGAGGCCAGAATAGTTGATTCTGGAAGTGTGGGTGTTTTGCGACTTGTATCCGAAAGTTGAACTGGCGAGTTGAATGGAAAGCTACCAGGTGATTTCTGGATGTGTATTGTTCTTATGACCAAAAAAAACTTGTCCTTTGGTGGAAGTAGGTGAAACCTATTTATAAAAGTCATAATAAAACGTACCCTGGCCTCGTAAGAAGTGGAAGCGGTTGAGCGGTGGAAAAGTGGTAACGGGCAACGCCTGGAATTGATGTTTCCATAATGAAGATGCGTTTCACCACTTATTTCTTGCCAATACTAACCGCCTCACCTTTATGACACTTTCTTGTAATGGGCGTATTGCACGCCGCATGTTGTAAACCGCCAGACCAATACCCTGATGAGCATCCCCCAGTTTGTGACATGTTTTGATATCTCGAGTGTTTTCATTAGAAAACGTGTAGCATGTTGCTATGTGTGGAAAGTTAAAATATAGAGGCTTGCCGGTTCAGTGACGGCCGAGATTTTGCATCTCGGGAGGAAGGGTGGCCGTTGATTATGGCTACCTTCCGTTGGTAGCCAGTGGCGTGGCCGTGGTGTTGGAATGGCTTGCGCATGCCTTTGGTGCGGCCAAATTAAGGTTTGGCACAAACCGTGGAATTTCGGTATTGCGGCCAAAAGGTTGCCACAAGTCGTTTGGTTTGGTGGCAAGCTTGTACGGTTGAGATCTGCATCTCATGAGGAAGGGTAGCCGTTGATCGCGCTACCTTCCGTTTGGCGACCAGCGACATGGTGGCATGGCCCGACATGCTCACAAGATATTTTAGGCGCGGCCAAATTAGGGTTTTGGAATAAACCATGGAATTTGGCATTGCGACCAAAAGTTGCCACAAGTTTGGTGGCGAACTTGTACGGATGAGATCTGCATCTTAGGAGGAAGGGTAGCCGTTGATCGTGGCTACCTTTCGTTGGTGGTCGAGGCGTGGTAGCGTGGATCGCATGGCTTGCGCATGCTTTTTGGCACGATGACCAAAGAATTGGCATCGTAGCCAATTTAGGGTTTGGCGGCACAAACCAAGGGATTTGGCGTTGTGGCCAAAAGTTGCCACAAGTCTTGCGGTTTGGTGGCGAATTTAGACGGAAATTTGCATCTTAGGAGAAAAGATGGCCATTGATCATGGCCGCATCTTGTTTGCATAGCGGCATTGGCAACATGTGGTGATAAGTGAATCTATTGTGTTTGGTTAAGTCCGAACCTTTTTATCAAGTAACATACTTCGTTGTTGTATTGTCTCGATCTCGTATCCATAGACGATCACACGAAGTGTGAACCGATTAGTTGTATTGTCTCGACTCCGGTCCATGACAATCACTTTCGGAGAAAGGAATTATAAGTAGTAAATTTTTAGCTTGAGGTATATTTGGGTACCCTCGCCTTTCACAATAAACAACAAGTAACATAGTACATTAAAACTTGATAAATTAATAGTTTTGGGACGGAAAAAAATTATTATTATAAACGAAATTATTAATTTATCGAGTTAACATTTAGCTTTGTACAAGCCTAGTTGGGACCGGGAGAATTTTATTATTTTAGCGAAATAATTAATTTATCGAATTTCTCTTGTATATTTAATTTTTCCCTAAGTGGCAACACATATCAATTATTTCATAGCCTCTTCTCTGCGAAAAATAAGTGAAAATTAGATTTTTTTCGCTTTAGTTACCTCTAATCCTTTCTTATCTCCGAAATAGTTTCTTTTGACGCTTCTGATTTATAGAATATCATTTATTCTTCCGGTTCGTTCAATGTTAAGAAATTAATATGCTCAGATAAAGTTTTTGTTTGTCTATAATATCTTTGGCTTTTTCAAATGTGTATCTTATTTTTGTCTTTTTTCTAATCGTTGATTTATTTTATTTATTGCAGATCAGATTAGATTTAGTGAGTTTCTAAGTTTTACCTGCTTCGCCAGAACAGGGAAGCATGTGTTTCACAGTTCTGGTTTCTTGAGAGTGTCTCTCATTTTTTAGGGTTCTTTTGATAACTCTTGTCACATCAATTTCTCTTTCCTTGGTTATATCGTGTGATATTTTAAGAAAGATCTGTTTTCTTTCTTGGGTCTCTTTTGTCTCTTTTCTCTAGTAGTTTCAATGGCTTCCTAATCTGAAAATCCTCTTGAGAATATCGTTACTCAAATCGATAGAACTTACAACGTACCATCTTTTGCGACAAGTTCCATTTTTCTGAGAAAAGTCATAAGGAACCACACCTTACGTTCTATCTCTCGTGATCTCAACACCTTCTCTCGCTTCCTCCCTTAGATCAACCCTTCTCCTTCATATTGTGACCGAAGCAAGACTAGAACGACCATTTATTGGTTTAGGCTAGAATTATACAGATTGGTCTCTCGAATCTGAAGTACTCATCTGCAATATATTTGTTTATGGTCTATACTCGTTTCTCATCAACCTACCCACTTTTACTCTTTTCTCCAGAATCATTTTTTACCCTACTACACTCGGATAATCCTAAGTCATAACTATATCAAAGTCATGCATTTCAATCATGATGTTGCGACAATCCAAGCAAAGAACATCAAGGTGTTAGTTCTTTGGCATATAAATGATGCAATTCCAAGGTGAAGTTTGCAATGTGATTTGGAGGCCAAATCTAGTAAAAAGTCCTGAAGTTTGCAAAGTGCAGCAAAGGCTATAGGTTATGGCGCATGCCAAGAGTGGTTTGAAATCATAGGCGTGCATACCTTAAGGAATGACATGTTTTGTGAAGACGCAACATGATTAGAGAATTAGGAAAATCTTGTATAAGTCATGTTAGGTTGCGTGGTACAATTAAAGTCGGAAAATGAAGGCAAAAGACTATGGCAATGATCAGTGTGATCAGTGAGAAAAATCATTTCTTGCGTACACTTAGGCGCAAATGATTTAAGTAAAATTTCAGACTAATTCGGGGAATTGGCAAGAGGAATTTTCAGTTTGCACGTGAGTATTGATATACGGCTTAAAGTGGATTTGGTGAGTATGTTCAACGTAACAACAAAAGTTCAAGATCAGTAGGATCAATGACAAGGCAGTAAGATAAGTAATGTTGGTGCTAAGGCATGAAAGTTGGGTAAAAACGTTTTGCAAAAACCAACAAAGGTTGTTGAATTTCAGAATGGTTCTGAAAGTGCATGCAACGAAGATTAAGAAAAGTATAGAGTTTACCCTTGGTGCGTTCAACGAGGACGTTGAACAGATTGGGTGGGGGAGGTCTATTACAGGTATGGCTAGTGAAGCGCAAAGATTGCGCGTTACAGCATAGCCGACCTAGTTAGTGATCAGCCAAGATGGTGCTACACTGCATAGACTGTGAAGCGCTAAGGTAGTGCTACCCTGCATGGCCAGTGAAGCGCTAGGATGATGCTACACCTATTAAACCCCGATCGCCAAGTAATGAAGCTTTTAGGTCTATGGTAAGCAAGCAAGAATTTCAAATAATCTATATAATATTTTAAGATGTTATAACCATGAGCATTCTAGGATATAAACTTCATGATGAGATAAAATCTAAGTAAAAACAAACAAATTATTGAGAAAAAGTTGTAAATTTTCCTATGGTGAAAACTAAATAAGCTAGAAAACATCACGAAAAAGAAAGAAAGCTACAAGATATAAGAACAACGCAAGGTTTCACCTTGCCGTTGCTCTCAGTACTCAAGTTTTTCTTCTCCATCCTCAACTTCTTCACTTTACCGATCACCACATTCTACTCACTTAAGATTGCTTCAGCAAGTAATGAACTAATTGATCGTGCTACATCCTTCTCAGTTGCATTTATTATAGATCACTTAGCTTGCATGTAAAACAACCAAGTTTACTCTTGAAAGTGGTGCTTTCCTTTCAATATTTTTTTTCACAAATTTATCATGCTCGCTTTGTTTTCTAATTTTCTTAACCTCTTCATCAGGAATCAGTTGCCTCATCTTCTTGTGGATCTAAAATATTTTGGATTGTATGCGTGTGTTGGCTTAAAAAATTGTTGGACCATCGCCATCCATTTGAGTAAAGGTACATATTGAATTATCAGAAGTACAAGGTCAACTATAATAAGGTCACTTTGTTTCGGTTTAAACTGTGTATGCATATATATAGGTGTAATTGGATATTTTTATTTTATTAGGATATTTTGTTAATTGAAACATGTACCATGTTACTAATCAGAAATTAAAATTTTTTAAATAATAATTAACAAAATTCATTGGATCGATCTGCGTCCAACCCGCATATCCACTGGATGTTAGATTAAATACGGATGCCAAAATTGAAATCCGCCATGTATTTGGATTGAATGTGGAAGGACCGATTTCATCTGCATTAAGGCCTGATACATAAGCCCGGTAGTACGTTATAATTCTTTAGAACGGTTTTGGGGACCAGCCTTTTTGAGGGGACCATTGTTTTATTTTGGGTAAGACATTAGAAGTAATTCTAGGTCACCCCTTATCTAAATATTTATATTAATACCAAAACTACCCTCTCGATTATATTTGGTTAATGATTAGTTAGTGTGATTAGTGAAATTATTTTGAATAAAGATTTGAGATTTAAAAAAATCGATTTTTAAAAAGAAGTAGAATTATTGAGAGAGAGAAGTTTGAGAAGTTGAAGAACAAAACCATGGAAAATAAAAAAATTTTTTGAGTTCACTAATCTAGACTACTCAAGTGATGATTCAATTGATGATAGCTCATCCGAATCTACATCTCCTTCATCTCCTAGAGTATATGTCAATCTTCACAATGATCCTGGATATGGATAATTTCTTAGATGGTGAATGTATTCTTCCCCCCAAAGCCAATCTCAAGATGAGAACGATGGATTTTACCAACCACAACCGGAGGAAGACTATTTGGGTACCTGTGTATGCTCTAAACTTAGGTAATGTTGGTTGAATTGGTCCAAATTTTCAAAAAATGTGAATTTTTAGAGTAGATTTGTGCTTGTTCTGTTTTTTGTGTGAAGAACATGTAACCGAACTCATCCGATAGTGTAGTTTTGGTTACTTTATCTAAACACGCAGGTTACCGAACTCTCCATTAATGGAGGTTTTTTGTAGTTCGGTTAACGGAGTAGTAACCGAACTCTATAAATAGGATTACAGTGCTATGTTCGGTTTGGCCGAAATGTAACCGAACTTAAGGGTCTATGAGTTCGGTTAGTTCACAACCAATAGCTAACCGAACTTACGTAAAATAATATTTCACATTAGTGTATAAAGTTCGGTTGGTTCGCAAACTTCGTACCAACCCTTAATCTAACCGAACTTACGTCCAATAAAATTTTGCTTTAGTGTACGTAAAGTTCTTGTTAGTTGTGAACTTAATTTGTCAAACCGAACTCTGAGTTCGGTTTTCCAGAAAAATAATCATATAACCGAACTTAGGGTCCATAAGTTCGGTTGGTTCGCAAACTTCATACAAACCCACTACCTAACCGAACTTACGTACAATAAAATATTGAATTAGTGTACGTAAGTTCGGTTAGCCCTCAACTTGCTTGGCAAACCGAACTCTGAGTTCGGTTATATCGATAAAATTACCATTTAACCGAACTTTAGGGTCCATGAGTTCGGTTAGTTCGCAAACTTCATACCAACCCACTACCTAACCGAACTTACGTACAATAAACTTTTGATTTGGTGTACGTAAAGTTCGATTAGTTGTCAACTTGCTTGACCAACCGAACTCTACGAGTTCGGTTATACCGATAAAATAATATTGTAACCGAACTTATTTCGATTGCAATTGATGTTGTTCCTTTTCTTGTAGATTGAATGTCAACCTATACCAATGGATAATCAACCTTCTCCCGGTTGGCATGCTTTGTTTGAAGATACATCTAATCACTATGTCAATGATTTGGTTTTTTGATGAAACTATTGATGCGAAGAATTGGGCTAGAGAACATGCCAAGAAAGCCATGTGCGTATTAGTTTTGAATGGAAAAGAAAGCCAAACTCGTTTTGAAATGGTTTGTGAGAGAAGTGGAGATCCCAATGTTAGTCACAAGAAGAAGGGTTATGTGTATAAAGGAAAGACGACGAGGAAGAACACAACAGCGTGCTCAAAGAAAACTAAATGTCCGTTCAAGCTAGTATTTAGTAAGTGCAAAAAAGAATGGATGGGTTCTATCTATGGATAAGGTGGTAGGCCATCATAACCACCCTCGTCCGGATGATCTTGAAGGACATGCAATGGCCGCCTAGGCTCACTCCTCAAGAAATGGAGAAAAATAGCTAAATTTAGGAGAATGGGAATTTCACCACTTAACATGCTTCACTTACTAAAGGATGATAACAAGGATAATGTATCATCTTTGACGACCATTTACAATGCAATTGAGACAATTAAAAGGATTGAATGGAAGGATAGAAAAGTGATGCAACAATTGTTTTTGGTAGCTAAAGAGAAAGGCTACGCGGTTCAAAAGAAGGTGGGTCCGAAGATCAAATAACGCATCTCTTCATTGCGCATCCGAAGAGTGTTCAATTGGCTCAATCCTTCCATCAAGTTCTTATAATGGATTGCACTTACAAGACTAACAAATACGAGATGCCATTGTTGAATATTGTTGGTCGTACCTCGACGAAGTCACCGTTTACACGTTGCTTTTTGTTTTCTAGAAGATGAGCAAGAACCAAGTTACACTTGGGCGCTACAACAAGTGAAGGCCATATACCGAGATGATGATATCCCCGCGGTTATAGTGACGGACAACGATGTAGCATTAATGAACGCAATAGAGAGAGTCTTCCCATTAGCACATAATATGCTTTGTACGTTCCATATTTGGTGTAATGTGATGAATAGGTGCAAGCCTCAAATTTGTCCACCAAAGAGGAAAGCATTTGAAGAGATTAGTAAGCTACCGGGAAGATGAACAAGCGACCGCAAAAGAGGAATTCGATATACAATACACTATAAATCACGCTAAATGGGTTGCTTTCTCTGGTGAATGGGAGTCATTGACTTGGTCTCTCACCGAAGAAGAATATAATCTAAATCTTGCGGCATTTATCGAACATTGGTCTAGCCCCAATATCCCGAGGATATTGTAACGTATGTGGTTAAGCAATGGTTGGAACCGCACAAAGAGCGCTTCGTTTATGCATTTACCAACCACCATAAACACTTTGGGAATCAAGCGACAAGTTTGGTAGAATCGGCTCACCATCGGTTGAAGAAAATCTTTTGGATGTGTCGATAATTTTGTGATTGTGTTTAATGCAATGGAGAATTACTTCAACCGTGAGATTGATAGAATTAAAGGGAAGTTTCAAAAAGCCGCATCATGAAGTACAAAAAGATTGTGGACAAAGGTGGTAACATCACGAATATGGCGGACCTTCGGTTGTTTAAGGGACTTCATTATAATGTTTCGCGTGCTTGCATTAAGAGGTTAATGGTAGAGGTTCATTTGATTGACATATGGGAACCAAGCCGGACGAGGTGTGTGTTTTGCAACATGATGAAGTCTATGGGACTCCCTTGTCACCATATGATAGTTAAGTATGAACATGGCATAATCCCTCTAAGCGATATAGATCCATATTGGCAACAATTAAGTTTTGTCCCTCCTCCAAAGGGCGATGTCGGAGAAGAGTTTGGTGACAATGTGATGGGAAGAATCGTTATCGAGATGTACCGGAACATGAACAAACTCGAAAAGCAAATCTTTTGGGATGACATGCGGCCAATTGTTTATCCACACACTTCGGAGAATGTGCACGAACCGAAAAAGGCAAGGGCAAAGGTAGGCCAATCACCAAAGAAACAAAAAAACAAATAAGAGAATATGCAAAGGTGTTGGGTAAGAGGAAAAGTGAAATGACCCCTTTTACTAGAGACCCTTGTGGGCATGAGCATACCGCGGCGAAGTATCAAGAAGATTCTAAGAAAAGGTCTAGGAATACCGTGGAAAAGGGCGAAACAAGTGAACGGGATATGAAGAAAAAGGACCGATGTTACGCCGCAACCAACCCCACCTACTCCATCGGAACCTAGCCAACCAATTCAACGAGACGTTAAGCTTAAGGCTCCAATATGCCGCATCCAAGAAAGAAGTCGACCAATTGATGATACATCAACTTTTGTTGATAGAAGGTACTTGGAAGAGCTACCTACATATATTAGAAAGTACGTCATATCCACCGATGACGTCCCTCCGGATGGTAATTGCGGATTCCACGTTGTCGTACAACAACTAGGGCCTTTCACCAAGGTGCAAAGTTGTATAATGATAATCAAATCACTTATGTCCGGCAAAAGGATGTTGATGAAGCTAAAGGACAACCCGGAATTTTACAAGCGAATGTTGTCCGATGGGGATGCTAGTCTCAATGTGCGCTTTATTAGGTATCAAAGGCGTCTCCACGGGGGATCCAATCACAAGGGATCATTGGATGGGCATTCCGATATGTGGGCACTTAATCGCCGAAGCATTCAATTGCGTGGTTCACTATTTCTCAAAAGGTGCTAGTTTCACATACACTCCGAAAACAAAGATATGTGTCGAGCAACTTAAACGTAGGAGGGTGGTGATTGCGCTTGTTAACAACAACCATTTTATAGGCCTCCAGGTTAGAAGACGATTGTCCACTCCCTCCGATATGCGGATACTCTTATTGGCAAGGATTTAACCCCGACACAATGTTGGGATGGTGTATTAAGTACGAGCATAACATGGAGATGTGGAAAACTTTGAAGGATTCGGAAAAAATCATACACGAGGGTGCGCTTTCCCTTGCGGATGATTAAATGTACCATTTTATACTTGTGTTTCCGGGAACATCAACAAAGAATCAAAGATTGTGTTTTTGGAATTAAGTCTTATTTTTTTTTTAGTTATGCTTTCAACATTTTCATAAGAATAAGAGACGAGACCTATTTTGGATTTTTTTTTTTTGTTTTTTCATATTGAAACTTAATTACATGACATCGCCAAACAGTGAGACATCAAGAAACTTTTGTTCGGTTAGGAAATGAAATTAGAGGACGATGTATTGAACAATTTTATGTGTTTTACTTCTATTTTATTTCAACTACATGTATGTTTTTTCGATTCAATAAAATGAGTGAATTCAAATACCGGTCAATTTTAGTTGGTATGAGTTCGGTTACATTACGAAATCAAGAAAAACCGAACTTTTCTCTTACCAAGTTCGAACACTCCGCATAATATTGTCAATGAACCGAACATTACATGTAACTTCTTGTTAAGTTCGGTTAGATTACGTTTTCTACGAGAAAACCGAACATTACACTTTAACTTTTCAAATTTTCTTGTTAAAGAGTTCTTACATCGCATTACTTTCTCTTAGCCTAGTTCTTGTTAACTAAAATATTACGAACCGAACATTACAGTAACTTTAGAAATTTTCTTGTTATGTTCGGTTAGGTTTCCTTTCTTGTATGTAACCGAACATTAAGTTCGGTTGATCCAAAAACATTGTAGGTAATCAATACATTAGTTCGGTTGTTTACGAGATTTAGTATATTAACCGAACTAACTAATTGTTTGTTAAAAATTTGAATGTAATGAAACACTTAATCGTCAAATACCCAAACTAATCCCTTAGAACACAAATTAAAAACCAAATTAAGAAATTTAATTAATAATCCACATCACTAAATGTTGGAAGCGCACAAACATAAGGAAACAAACTACAAAATCCGCCATAAAAAAGTATTCCAAATATAAGGAACCAAACTACCAAATCCGCAATTAAAAAGTCTTCCAAACATGAGAAACCAAAGTAATAATTGTTGCAATCACTCATTTACCACGACCACTACCGTAAACTTTTTCTAGTCTTGCGTTTAGGAGCTTTAGGTCGTCCTTCGTCACTAGGAGTGTCATCTCCACTGTTTTGTTGTTCAACCATCCGACTTGAACCTTCCCCTTGTCTGGCGACTCCTCTTCGACGGCATGGTCCTGGCTTGATCAACCGGCTTGTATCGACAAGGCTGGGATTAAAAACATTAGTTATTTGGTTGTACAGTGTCTGTTTGTTCTCGAGTATCCATCGGCTCTCCACTCCGGATTTTTGCCATCATTTTCTTCAACAATTTTCCACTTGCCTTCACCTATTCTCATCAAAAACATAAGTAACTATTATTTTTCAATACTTCATAACAATTTGAAACACAAAAAAGAAGAGTAAATTTCTTACCGCCGAATTCCACAAGATCAAGGCCTCATCACCACACAGAGGGGTATGCTTCATAATTTTCTTAGACTCTTTCTCCACTGCCTTCGCTTTTGTCTTCTCAGCACGGGCTTGTTGGACAATAAGTTTATTACACGAGGATGAGAAACATGTTCATACCATTCCATATATCCCTCGTCGGCGGCATTTGGCTCATCAAAAGAATCTTGTAACTCTTCAATTGGAACAAGATAATCCCCAAAGTTCTTCCAAAGTGGTCCACCGATGGAGCAGGATCGTATTTGGGGGTGAACTTCAACTCGGTGTTCTTAGTTCCCTGCTTCTTCACCTTGAAGTTGAAGTTTTCCACTTGTGGGACACTTTGGACACAAGAAACTTGTCTTAATACTCTTAGAGGATTATACATTGTACAACCTCCGTGGATGAAACAACGGTCCATTATACCCCGCAACAGGTGAGAAATCAATAACCTCAACATCCTCCTCGTCTTCATCTGATGGAATGGTGTAAGGATGGAAAACCACATCTTCCACTGTTAAGGTATCCAATTTCTCCCTCAACTCCAACATCTTTTTTTTCTTATTCTTTTCCCCCAGAATTCAAAATTCATATTTACCACTTGGCTTCCCATAAGGCCAAGGAGTGCGAGCATGAGACAATTGAAGTTTAGGGAAGTGGTCGTACACCCAAACCTATAAGAAGAGGCAACAAATAATACATTCGCAATATGATTAGTAACAATACACATTCATTCACTTATATATTGAAACACACAAACGATAATTTAACGGGTACCCGAACAAGGGTGTATAAGCCTCCAAAATATAGACTCTTAAGCCTCGAAGCTTTTCTCGAGTTCCTCTTGAACGAATGAAAGCACCGCAATGCCCCAACAAAAGAGTTGTTCACCTCATCCAAGGGGTCCAATAGCTGGAGGTAATGAGCATTTACCACGTGACTGGTAGGGAAGAAAATGGTTCCTAGTTGATATAACAAATAAGCGAGTCACATGGTGCTTAATCTTCTCCTCTCATCATCACCAACTTTCCTCGAGCAACCAAATCTTTCGTCCCCGAAAACTCATCAAACAAGGTCTTGAGCTTGATCTTTTTCAACTTCTTCTTGAACGTGCGGTCTGCCTCGAACTCATTATACTCATCACCTTCGTCAGGGCTCTTTGTTAGCTCGTCTAAACTCACATTGTGCCTTTTTATCGCTCCATCCTAGACACCTTTCGCATAGCTTTTCAAGAAGTTCAAAACTCATCAAGGATCGTAGCCATCTCGAACACTTGTTCCTGTTATTGGTAGGGTGTGATTCTAAAACAATCATCCGAGTAATTGCCATCTCACCAAAAGGTAGATGAAAGGTATCCGTCTCTCGGATAAGACCTCTCGGCAAATGCGATGAATAAAAGTGACATCAAATTTTTGGTGCGCATGTTGTATCCGTTCCATAGTACACAATCAAATACCGCCAAGCGCACCTCATCACACTCATTTTCTATATTCCATATCTTGTTCTTTTGACGTTTCAAAACACGAACAGCATTAGTATGATCCTACAAAAGCAACAAACTATCTTATATACTAATATATAGAAAAGAACAATATATGTCAAAATATAAGTTCAAATAAAAGAAGATGACTGAGAAATCTTGATGGTTAAGATTGAACCATACCTTTGCCGCAAAGATCTTGGCAGCCCATGAGTTTTGTAGCCCATCAATAACTCCTCCATCTCTCGGAGTACCATAAGTTGGATTCTTTGGAGACAAACACAAATTGTCATCGGGAATGTAAGAATATCTAGCACAAGGCTTGTTAGGCATCTTTCTAGGTTTCTTTTGCACTATTTCTACTTGTGCCTCTTCCTCTTCAACTTCCTCTTCATCCAACTCCTCCTCTGATTCAACATCATCCTTATCTCCATCTTCCTCATCTTTGTCACCCTCATTTGGTTCACCACCATCTTTGTCACCCTCATTTCCCCTCCTTCAACCTTGGTTCACCATCATTGGCACCCTCATTTCCTCCTCTTTCAGCTGGTTCACCTTCTCCACCTTGATGTTGTTCTTCATTGCCCATCGCTTCCACGATCTCTTCATTGCCCATCGCTTCCACAATCTCTTCATTAACTTGTTGGATTACGTTGTCAACATTATCTCTATTAACACCATCTTGGATCACAACATCCGGAATGACCCACCTCTATACTTAGCATTTTTGGTTCCACGGTGACCGGCATCACAATGTACTTTGCCTCGAGGGGTGGGAGTTCTTAGATCTTCCAAAGCAAAGGTTTGTTTGGTTTTTGCCTCTTCCACTAATCAAGAAAACAAAAGATATTAGCTTAAACAAAATAAAAGCCAACTCTAATTTTGGGGACCATAGTATAGTTCGGTTAACAAATATTTTTGAGAACAAACCAACTCAACATTGGTAAATGTTAATGAAGAGTTCGGTTTGTCATCATTTTTTATAACAAACCGAACTCAACATGTTTGCAACTACCAAGAGTTCGGTTTGTCAAGTTTTTTTCTAAAGAGTTCGGTTACATTATTTTTTTTCCTAAGTTCGGTTACTTTCTAAGGTTAGATTTTTATGCGAACAAACCCGAACTCAATATGACAGTTCGGTTACATAAAAACTCATATTAGCGAGTGCAAAAAAAGCGGAGTTCGGTTACATGTAAAAAAAATGTTTTATAAAATTTTAAGTTCGGTTAGAAATTTTTTTTGCTTCCTTGCGATCTAACTGAACTTCAAGTTGGTTACCTATTTTTATACCTAGAGAACCGAACTATTCTTCGTGTTCTTCCTTTCGGGAAGTTCGGTTAACAAAATTGGGTTTTTTGAAACTCGACCTAACCGAACTATGCATCAGAATCGCCATTTGAACCCTATTTTGATGATTTCTATTCATTTAAACGAATCAAAATCAAATTAAAAGCAATGGGTTTGTTGCAAAATACCGCAGAATCGGTCCCATGGCGTAATCGGGCTTGAAACCGTCTATTATACCGGATTATGGCTTCACTTGGTTGTTCAACTTCTTTTGAATCAAAATCGCTCGGATGATTTGCTAGATGTCCCAATCGAGGACCTTCTCCTTGAAGTCTTTTGGTTTGCTTTGAAGAACCATTGTTATAGTCGATTGATTAATCGACGATGAAATTTTTTTGAATCGACGATTAATCGATGAAGTCGATGAAGACGATGTTGTATTTGGGGAAGAAGAGAAGAGAATAGGGAGCAGTTTTGATAGAAACTGTTTTTTGGTTTTGGTTTTTTAGTTTTAGGTTTTGTTTTAGATTATTAGGTTAGGGATAATTTTAATTAGGGTAAGGGACAAATTGGTAATCTTATGATTTTTAGGACATCCCTTAACATTGTAGGGTGGGGGGCCTTATAAAACAATGGTCCCCTCAAAAAAGGTGGTCCCAAAAACGGTTCATTCTTTAGAGAGAGAGACCTTAACGGTCAGTTGTCGAGAAAATGCCGAGTAAGAAAAGGAGAAGAGAAGAGAAGGCAAGCATACATCCACGAAACAAATACTCTGAAAATCCTCCTGATTTCCAACAATTAGCTTCTCTGTATCCATCGTTTCAACCCTTCGTTTTCTACTCCCCTCGTGATGGAAGACCTAGAATTGACTGGACTGATTTCGATTCCACCAGAGAACTAACTAGGGTTTTGCTTTTCCACGATCACGGTGTTCATTGGTACTGATTCTAACTCTCTATTCCATACTCATATTTCCTTGATTGAGTTTTTTCAAATTCATTAAGTTTTTTTTTTTTTGTTGTTGTTGTTGTTGTGTAGGTGGATACCTGATGGGCAGCTCTGTCCTACAGTACCAAATAGGTCAAATTACATTCACTGGATTGAAGATTTACTCTCCTCTGAAGTTATTGCAAAGACTAATGTTAGTGGAGATGATCATAATAAAGTGAGGGGTTTTGATATTGGAACTGGAGCCAATTGCATATACCCTCTTCTTGGTGCATCCCTATTGGGTTGGAGTTTCGTTGGATCAGGTTTTTTGGTTATCCCAAACCCCACATTTTACATTTGTTTAATTTGTTCAATTGGGATTGAAATGTGACTGAACTGTATACATATTGATTATTGATGATAACTGTTTGCAGATGTGACTGATGTTGCTTTAGAATGGGCAGAATATAATGTTAAGAGTAATCCACATCTTTCCGAGTTGATTGAGATCAGGAGGGCTGGTAGTGCTGGGAAGAGCGTCTCGCAAGAATCTGCTGATGCAAGTGGTCAGTTGGCTACTGAAACCGAACGATGTTCAGAACAAGTTATTGGAGAGGAGACAGAGTCAGTGGCTAAGGTATCAGATGTTGTTTCCGACTCACAAGAAGCTGCTGCTTCCAGTGGTCAGTTGGCTACTGAAACCAAACGATGCTCAGAACAAGTTGTTGGAGAGGAGACAGAGTCAGTGGCTAAGGTAGCAGTTGGTGTTTCTGACTCGCAAGAAGCTGCTGCTGCCAATAACGGTCAGTTGGCTGCTGAAACTGAACGATGTTCCGAAGAGATTATAAAGGAGACAGAGTCGGAGTTTAAGGTGCTGGATGTTGTTTCTGAGTTGGAGGATAAGTCTTCTGATGAGACGGGCGTACTTCTTGGTGTTGTCAAAGATGGTGAACGATTTGACTTTTGTATGTGCAATCCTCCGTTTTTTGAGAGCATGGAGGAAGCAGGACTGAACCCAAAAACCGCATGTGGTGGGACACCGGCAGAGATGGTTTGCCCTGGTGGAGAATTGGCTTTTATTTCTCGTATTATTGAAGATAGTGCTGTGCTGAAGCAGTCTTTTCGGTAAGACTTCCTCTATGTGTTGTCTCCGTTTTTTTTTTTCCCACGCCTCAAATTTCTATACTGCCAAAATAAATGATCATCAGTTGTTAATATTGCCCTTGATTTGATTGGATTAGGTGGTATACTTCAATGGTTGGGAGGAAAATAAATCTCAAGTTGCTAACATCTAAGCTTAGAGAGGTGGGAGTATCTGTAGTTAAGACTACCGAGTTTGTCCAAGGACATACGTGCAGATGGGGGCTTGCATGGTCTTTCATTCCTCCAGCTACAATTACAGCTTCTCATAAAACACCAAAAACCTATATGTCGTTCATGCTTGAGGTCTGGTATTCTGCTCCAAATGTGACAATGAAGAGTTTTTATCTTTCATTATTCAGATGCACTATCTATTTTAAACATGCTACCTTGTATTATTAAGTCTTGGTTATTTTAGCAATAACCATAGATGCCACTGAGGTGTAAGTGGTAATATGCACCAATACATCTTCACTCGTATTGGTTTGGTGGGGTAACTCGTTCTTACGACTTCAATCAAACTTTTGTGACTGTTTGACTTCTTAAAGAGTGTTAATCAAGTAATTTGAGCTAGTTAAGAATCCTGATGCAGTGTGTTTCATTTTCATAAAATTGTATTGGTGATTGAGTTGCTGATGGAGAGTGTCTACATGTCACTTCCTTGTGTTGTGATATGGATATGCTAATGCAAAGTTTAGTTTAACATTTTCCAGTTTCTCAAACCATAAGATTCTTGATATATGCATTCTGAAGGGTGAGTCCTGTGCTTCTCAGGGTATTCAGCGCCAGATTAGTGCGATGCACATTCTGCAATCTGTGGACTCCTTTTTTGCCGCTGCTGGAGCATCTTGCAAATCTAATTGCTCATCATTTGTCGTTGATGTAAGATATGTCATCACAGATAAATTAGGCTGTCTGTTCTTGTAAATTGTCATTCTGTTGTGTGCTGAAACATTGATTGTAACTTTAACAGGTCACTGTATCTAATGAGCGGTGTGATGCAATTGTGAATAATGAATCAGTCAATGCTTATGAAACTAGCACTTCTCAACCAAGGCAGCCAACTTGCGATGATGCAGTTCCATCAAAAGAGATTTCTTTCCGCATCTCGGTGAGCTTACGTATAGTTTTCCAATGGTTTTTTTTATTTGATGCATGTGAATTAGAATGAGACTTAGACTAACATTTCCGTGTATTATCTTCTTCTAGGTTTTCCAGCAAATTCCAGGGACACTTTTGGTGAAAGCCTCCTTACAAAATAAAGGAAGCCCACTTTCTGGTTTGCACTTAACTTTTATTCTGTGTTACAAGGACACGGACACGGTGTCGGTGTGTCGTATCCAATACGTTATCTTGACACGACAACTTAAAAAACTAGAAAACGGGGACACGGATAGCGAGCATAGAAAAATACTTACATATATGTATATGACTAATAAAAAAGGCATTAGAAATACAGACTCCATTGATATTTCTACGTATCTCCATCATCTCATAGATATAGCTCTAGTTGTGGGAGAATATCTCCATTTTTGCTAAAAAAATCTAATGGAGATCAGTGGTTAGTTTCGGAAGTGTCTCTATTTCTATTACTAAAGACGAAACTCCTTATTGAAGCTAAGAAAATATGTTTTTACTAAAGATAAAGGTCCTTATACAAGTTAGAATGAAGAAAACATTTTCTTTCCTAATATAAATATGTAAAAAATCTATATCTGAAATTTTATTAAATATTTTATTCTTGTCTTGATAATTGAGCTGTGTCCTGTGTGTCGGACACGAGTGTCCGTTCGTCGAGTGTCGACACGGCTTATTTTTTACAGCTTTTATTGTATTTCCATGTTTTTGTATCTTGTGTTTTTTACAAGCCTTCTTAAGCCTCTTGTCAACAAGCATCTGTTCTCTTTACAGGCGCATTCTCTGTGCTGTTTCAGCAGCTGGAATTATCCCTTAAGAAGGATTATTGTAGAAATACCTAAACATGTTCAAGGTGCAAGCTCGGAAGATATGTCTACTTTCAACTCTGTATGACCTGGTATCACCTAATTTTGTTTTCTACTTTCTTTTTGTACAAACTTGCAAAATGCTAATCAGCTGTAGTTTTCTTCAATCAATGTCAACCAAGTTTTTACTGAATTTAGGTCTCTTCTAACAGTTAACTACTTGTAGAGTGAACCCAGATCTGTGGAACCATTGGCCCAACTTGTGAGTTCGGAACTAATAGTGTATGCGTCAATGCTTGGGTTCCTGATCAGATATCTCCCTACCCAGAACCGGAATTGATTATAGAGTCCGTATCAGGTTCTTATCGGGATCCAGAATCGAATGTATCGATTCCATTTTGCTCAGGTTTCGGTTCTAGCGAAAATTCGTTGACGCCAGCAACATTGGATGTCATTTTTCGCATTGAATATTATACATCCCATTGTCAATTTGAATTAAAAATATAAACTCATCCTCCAACTTTTAGAAGTACAAGATCTCTAGATTTGCAAATTTTGTTGAGAGTTAATGTACTATAGACAGAATTTTTCTATAATCCCGCAAATCTCTTCGGTTACGTAAATGTTAGTTATGATACTTTTTACATCCCTAAGTAAACTAATTAGTTTCTTAACAAAAAGGACCCTGAAATAACTTAAGGGTTACATGTCTTCTGGCGACAAATGCGTGTGTTGTGAATCATGATGATCAACAATCACAACCGTTGAAACAAAGATCTCTTGATCCTTGCAACATTCTCATGAATCACCTAACGTTCCTTCCACCTTTGATGAGAGAGATAAGGTGTGATAAATGAATAGTCTGTATTAAGTTATTAACTTCTTCACCTCGTAACTTAAAATCATCTTTTTTAAGCAATACTTTATTATTCCTCCTTACACTTTCAACTGACTTTCAACTGCTTAAATCTTCTCTTTGGAAGGGCAAGTACACTGCACAGTAACACAAACAAGCTTATAGCTCTTCCCAAAGAGTTGAGAGTTTGTCATTTGTATTGAGTGTTTGAAGTTTGTTTTGATCACAATGGAAACTTTTTACATGAACAAACAACTTCTAAAAACAAAGCTTATTATCAATGCATCAGCTTCACTTGTTCTTTATAGTTACTTGTTACTAGTACTTTTAGTTTGCAGCTCTGTTGATGCTGAAAATCCTCATCTTTGGTTCGAATGGACGGTTTCTTACGGTGAGCGTTCTCCTCTTGGTGTTAAAAAGAAGGTAATACACACTTACACATTCATAGTGAAGTGTACAAGTTGAAGCTTAAGCATATTAAGTAACGTTTTCTTGTTCATCTTTTTGTACAGGTTATTTTAATTAACGATCAGTTTCCTGGTCCTCTCTTAAATACAACTACGAATGACAATGTTCACATCAACGTTCATAACAATTTGCCGGAGCCCTTACTTATCACATGGTATGTAAAATGACCTTCTTAATTTTCCCAGTGTAACGAAAACCAGCATAAGTATGATTTTAAGATATACTTTGATCATTTTGTGATTTTTTAGGAATGGAATTCAACAGAGGAGGAATTCATGGATGGATGGAGTCCAAGGAACAAATTGTCCAATACCACCAGGGCAAACATGGACATATAATTTTCAAATGAAAGATCAGATTGGAAGTTTCTTCTACTTCCCGACGTTAGCATTTCAAAAAGCGGCTGGCGGGTATGGTCCAATCCGTGTTCATAATCGTCATGTTATTAAAGTTCCGTTTGATCGCCCATTCGATGAATTTGATGTCATGATTGGAGATTGGTACATTTCTGATTATCGGGTAAGTAATCCTTCTAGTTACAATTCGAAAATGTGGTAAAAATATGGTGCAAGGATTTCCTATAAAGTGTTGCTCATCTATGTAACCAGGACATGAAAAAATCTCTAGACCGTGGAATTCCATTGCCATCTCAACCAAATGGAATACTCATCAATGGTCTTGGTCCTTTGGAAACCAATTTCACTTTTCAACCAGGTAATTTCCATTAACTAATTTCCTCTTTCCTCTTCTAATTGTTTTCTATTTTCTTGGGCAGTAAATCCATTTTGACTTCTCATTTTCAAATGAAAAGCTTAAAAGTTTCATTAAATAAGTATTTATTGTGTCAAATAAATAGTAGTGACAGAAACCCATATCTGGGGTTTATCATAATGGTTTAAATAGTAATGTCAGAATTCCATGTCTGGGTTTTATCACCACTGAGCAGTGAAGTTGTACCCATACCAAGGTCTAACCTAGTAAGAGATTGACCCTGTTTGAATTGCAGTTACATTATCAATTTATCACATTGCGGATAGCAAGATGGATCTAATGCGATTAATTATCTTCAGTTTATCAGTTTACCACTCTTTGTTTGATAACCCCAAAATGTGAAGTTATGAACATCAATCCCTAGCAATAAACAATGTCCATTAAGAAATCATATCAAAACAGAAGAGCTAGGTACATTTTAAAATCAGCATCTACTTAGCTGAAGAGATTTAAGTACAATTTAACTAGAGTTCAACCTCATTAAAATGATTAAATCTTGTTAATAATGATAGTACCACCAACAGAATGTGAAATATGGGAAAATGAAGCTCCGGAAAACAAGTCACATGATTGAAAGTATTAAGAACGGTACATTTAAGACTTCAACTTTAATGGGCATGAAGGAAATGTTACCACCTGAAAGAAGAAAATGCGGAGAGGATATTGTGGGGGATGAGTTACGTTGCACATGTTTTCTAGGATGTAATCCTACTGGCATCACTGTGAAAACCATACAAGAATTGAGCCCATATCTCATAAAACCAAGCTGCACTTTCTTTTTTTAAAAGAACAACACCAATTGCAGTCAATGAGACTGTATAACACACGAATTATTAAGCCATGACGGTCACATATGTGACATTCCATTATGCAAATTCTAGATGGAGCCAGTTTATCACATATTCAACTGTTACTAATTGTAAATTTGTGCATTTGTTTTTCTTTGACGTGCAGGAGAGACATATAGGTTAAGAATATCAAATGTTGGGCTGAAAACATCATTGAATTTCAGAATTCAGAAGCACCAAATGTTGTTAGTAGAGACAGAAGGATCCTACACAGTGAAACAATACTATGATTCTTTAGATATCCACGTGGGTCAATCGTACTCCGTCCTTGTAACTGCTAATCAGACGGTTGGTATGTCATATTACATGGTTGCATCCTCCAGATTCATGGAACCAGAGCTAGTTGGTGTTGCACTTATTCATTATCCAGGTTCGCTGGTTTTACCCCTGGATCCAATTCCACCTGGACCTGATCCATTCGACTATGAATTTTCTATGGGACAAGCCGATTCTATAAGGTCAGTATATCATGCATATACCCATCCCCACTGCGACTCACTACACTGCAGTATCAATGTTTGTAATAGAACTGATCCTATCTAAAGTGACGGACTTTCTTGTTTTACAGATTGGATTTGGCAGTTGGGGCAGCAAGACCGAACCCACAAGGCTCATTTAAGTATGGCCAAATCAATATAACTCGCACCATAATTTTAGAGAACGGCTTGACGATGGTTGGTGATAGTCGTTGTTTTACTGTTAACGGCGTCTCATTTGTTAATGGAGACACACCTCTAAAGCTGGCAGATTATTTCCAACTCCAGGATATAATTGCACCTGATAAGTTCCCAGATGCACCTGATAATCGTCCATATGCAGTGGGTTCTTCTCTTATTGATGCTCAATATCGAAAGTTCATCCACATCGTGTTTCAAAACCCTCGCCCTTCTTTACAAACTTGGCATATGGATGGATACAACTTTTTTGTTGTTGGGTACTTCTCGAACTTTGGTTTTCCTCTCATTATATCAGACTACTATCACATGGTAATACTAAACGGATGAAACTTAACTAGCTTAGTTAATTGAACATTGTGTGTTCTATCTTTTGGGTGTATGCAGAATGGAAAATGGTCAATGGAATGAGAGCAGACTATCAGATGCAACATATAACATGGTCGATGCTATTTACCGTTCTACTGTTCAGGTAGTATTTCTTTCTAAGGGCAATCTGAATTACCTGTTTTGGGACTCAATTTCTTATATTCAGTTTTAACTTGGTTTGGTTTTTTCGGTGTGGTGTTTGTGCAGGTGTATCCGTATTCTTGGACAGCAGTATTGTTGGAACTAAACAATCAAGGAATGTGGAATATCAGATCGCAAGACGCTGAGAAATGGTATTTAGGCCAAGAATTGTACATGAGAGTGAAAGGCATTGGACAGGAAGATCCATCGACCATTTCCCCACGGGATGAAGAAGGTGCACCTTGGAATCTTATCAAATGTGGCAAAGCTGGTCCTGTTTGATCCGTATTACTCTCTCCATAATTGTACTATAATTGGTTCCTGATCTTTGTTAATTAAGCATATTAGAAGAGTTGGCATCTAAAAGATTTTTCTATGGACCGATAAAAAATAAATAGTTTAGTTAGCATCATTCATGTTCTTTTGTTCTGAAACTGTATGTTTGGTCAAGCAAGTTTGACTCATTTGAAATTAGAGAAAATGGAAAAAAGAAATCATTGAAAGAGACAAACTCTTCGTTTCTGTAATTGT
Source organism: Papaver armeniacum (assembly GCA_023531295.1). NCBI lineage: Eukaryota > Viridiplantae > Streptophyta > Magnoliopsida > Ranunculales > Papaveraceae > Papaver > Papaver armeniacum. Next base: position 178,578 of record JAJJWW010012875.1, on the reverse strand, counting down.
ACTATACCAGTTTAAAGTTGTCTATAATGAACTGAATGCGCTAATATTTTGTAAGAGCGTCTTATAAATAAGCCTGGCGTCATTGGGGGCGACTAAATAAGACAAAATATGTTGAAAATACTTATATGTCCCTTCACAATCGGTAGTTTAGAATATAGTTATATCTACCGATTACTAGTTTGTTTAAGAATGGGTTATTGCCATAATCGGTAGAATACTAACATATCATATCTACCAATTGTTAAAGTAGAAAAACTCAATTTTATCTGTTTTGAAGAAAAAATGAATTTGAGGCAACCGTCTATAATCGGTCGCAAATGAACATCATATGACTACCGATTCTAATTGCTGACACAACCTTTGAACGATTAAGACCACACAAAACCTAGAAATTTCATTTCAATTTCCTTCTTTTCTTTTCAACTCTTCTTCTCATCTTCTTCTTCCCTTCCGATTGTGGATAGTAAAAACACTATTCCCCCTATTCAAACTTCAATTCATCGTCGTCGTTCATCGCCGAATCAAAAACATCGTCGATTCTTCTATAAAACGATGGCTGATACTAATGAACCCTTGAGAGATCGAGAAAAATTAAAGAACAAATCGATTGTAACTGCCTCAAACGACGAAGAACACGAACACGAAGAACATGAAGAGGATGACGCCGCTCGTGTAGGTGGTGGTGGTGATTCTGATAATCAAACTCTCCAGCAAATGACCCCAATTAGGTAAGTTTCTATCGTTTTATGTGTTTATGTTGCTTCAATTTGACGAATCCATGAAAATAAGTTCTAGGTTTTCGGTTATTTCCCAGAATCGGTAGTTAGATCTAAACTTTATCTACCGATTGTGTCCATTTTCTAGGGTTTTCGGATACATCGACCAGAATCGGGAGTTAATGTTTATAGATTACTTCCGATTATACAAAGTTGTTTGCCACTGAACCATAAAACTGACATAATCGGTAGCTAGGTTATTTGTTGCCCTCCGATTGTAACAGAGATTTATAACACGTAGGGACATACAATTGGTACCCAGATCGGAAGATACTATTGAGTATTTGTCTTCCAATTGTGTATAATCGTAGGTTAGGCGAATTCAACACACTACCGATTATGTAAGTTGTAAAATTTGGAAATTTTGTGATTTTAGCAAAATCCTATTTCGGGGCTACGTTTTAATCGGAAGCCAAAGGTTATTTCTTTACTTCCGAGTATATGCAATCGGTTGATATGTTATATTGTTTTGTTCTGATTATATATGTCTCATGACTTTATCAGTTTCTGAACCCAAATTGATGCATAATCGGAAGAATAAAACTAGAATATTACTTTCGATTGTTTGTAATCGGAAGAAAAGCTTTTACCTTTTCCTCCGATTGTGCATAATCAGAAGTTTATATTTTAATTATGACTTCCGATTGTGGAGTTTGTAATGTGATTCTTACGAACCAATTTTATTGTTTAGGGACAGGCGAGGTAAGAAAAACCAAGATACAACTGTTACAAGGCCTCGTCAAAAAGGGGGTAAGAAACTAAGCGCTAGTGCGCGGAGAGAAAGGAGCCATCCAAGTAGAACTCAAGAAGAAGTACAAGTAAGCGCTCCAGAAATCACTCAAGATGAAGGACAACCAAGTGGTACACAAGTATAAGGAGGAGTTACAAGGAAGCCAATCGCAAAGAAAGCATCACACCTTGTACCCATCTCTTTGAAGAAGACGGATTTTGAAGCAGAAATCCCTGGACTGCCTAGAGATGGAGGAGCATTGTTATTTGGCTAGAAAGACTCCTGGGCCAGAGAAATCTACAAAACCGAGGTAATAATCGTATTCTTTTTTACTAACGTATTGTCGTTTTATTCGTAATAATACTCTATTAATTTTGTAATGTGTTGTGTGTTTAATAGTATCATTCCGATGCGATTCATCTACTCAAGCCCACTGCCGAACCAGCAAAAGTATTGAAAGATTGGCCTTTATCCGGTAAATGTGAGAGGTTCAAGAGAACTATATCCGACTCTGGATTAGCTAGTGCTGCCGAGAACTCAATGTTGGACCATGATCGCGTCGCGATATCGACTTTTGTGGAGACATTGTATCCCGAGACTGACACCTTTCATATGCCGTTTGGGGAGATGACCATTACTCTAGATGATGCGAAAGCGATTCTTAATCTCAATGACCATGGTGTAGCTTTCAAGTATGAGTACACAAAGCAGTTAACCTGAGAACAACTTTATGATTTGTGTAAAAAGTGTTTTGGTTGGGATAAACAGACAACAGAATTGAGTTCAACAGGTGCTTCTCTTACAAAACTTGACAGTTTAACATGAGCCAGTTGATCAACATGTTCAAACGCACTGCCGAGAAAGAACAAAAATGACCATTAAGTGATGCCGAAGTGGATGCCGCGGCCACTGCCTATCTCTTGGTTGTATTGGGATGTGTCATATTCCTCAATACCAGTGGCAACCGAGTAAACTCCAACCTTCTACAACTATTGCATCCTCTCAATAAGGTCGCAGACTACTCCGGGGGAACGTCAACCATTGCATTCTTGATGGCAGAGTTGAGAAAAGCGTCGAGGCTTAGAACTAGCCAATTTACCGGGAACGTGAGTCTATTCCAGGTATTTTCTCAACTCTATTAATCCATTGATCGTTATGTTTTTTTTTTTCTAATTTAAGAATCAATTTCTAATACTTGGTTTGATATCTATGTAGACATGGATCTATGACCACTACCCCGGACTGGAGTTGGCAGAAGTGAACACATCGTGGGAGAGAGGTACACCGAGAGGAACAAAGTACAAGTTCACAAATAACCGTTCAAGGTCAAAGGAGCAGCAGTTGGTTAGCTTGAGGGAGAAATTAGACTCACTTAAGGCCTCGGAGATATGATTTGATCCATACAAGGAAGACCGAGCTAGTGGACATATAGCGCCTCGTTCCGAGTTGTCCCATTATTTTGGACCATTGTGGCACCACACAAGTTATGTGATGTACAATGGCTCCAGGGTAATGCGACAACATGGTGCTTTCCAAACATTACCATGGCATCAAATGAATGGCAAGTTCAAGTTGGACGTGGAGCATAACGAGTCTAACCAGGATAACATCAAGGTAGTTTATTACGTACACCATCTCATTCTTGAACATTGGGATAAGAGGGAGTACCACATGGTGAACACTGAGAGAACTGTCACCTGAGGTCATGAAAATGCTCCAAGCTATATGGAGTGGTACCGGGAGCATTCACATCTAAAAGTAATCCGTGAACTTAAAGCAGAGTCGACCTCGGCGGCTTCCATTTACAGATGTATCATCAAAGAAAACCCCCAGGCTATGATAAACTGGTGCGTATGGTTATGAATTTTCCCTCTAATATTACGGCTCAATTTATTAGGTGAACCTCATTTGATGTTTTGTCAATTAAAAAAACAGTTGAATAGGTTCAAGGTTTTGTCCAAATGGTGCTCTGATTGCATAACGACTGGACAGCCTGTGCCAATTGAGAAGATAAAAAAGCACAGGGAGATGATTGATAATGTTGATAATGAAGAGTATGCGGCTGAGTTTGGGGAGAAAGTGACGAAGAACCCGCCAAAAGATCTGAGGCTTCTTCAAGCTCTCATGCTGAAGGAAATATTGAGGGAGATGAAGGTGATGCTGGTGATAATGCGGGTCGTGCGGGTCGTCCGAAGGGTTCTAAAACTCTAGATGTCAATACTAAGAAGAAAACTAGGAATTAGGTGATAATGTGTTGTTCGATGTTATGGATTATGTTGTTTTAACAGTTTCTTTCGGATTATGGTGTTTCAAATACTTGTTTTGGATTATATGTTCTTAAGTTTATTGGTTATGAATGTATTTTGAGTTATGTTTATTACTTGATTGTCTGAAACTGCTGAATTTTTCACCACAATCGGAGGATACATATCAACCTTACCTACCGATTCTGGTAAATTTTCAAAAAATTGTGAGATATGTGCAGAATCGGTAGTAATGTTATCAACCTTAACTACCGATTCTGGTGACTTTTCAAAAAAAAGTCAGACATGTCCATAATCGGAAGTACAAATATTAACCATTTCTACCGATTATAGTGGCTTCATTTTTATTGTTCTTCTGAACCTAAATAGCCTAATAATCAGACACAACATTTTATCATTGTCTACCGATTAACGTGGGGTTTAAAATCGGTAGATGAGTTCCCAAATTCGAAAAACTTGAGATTTTTTCAAATATCAATTTTGGGGCAACTCCATAATCGGGAGACATGGTAACTAAATACCTTCCGATTATAGGTTTTCCCAAATTCGAAAAACTTGAGATTTTTTCAAATATCGATTTTGGGGCAACTCCATAATCGGAAGACATGGTAACTAAATACCTTCCGATTATAGGTTTTTTTCAAAATAACAAAACTTTCAAACTACATATTTACACAATAGCCTTCGATTATCCTAACATCTACCGATTATGATGGGAAACTACCGATTGTAGTTTTATCTACCGATTATGGAGGGTATAATTGCCATTTCGAAAAATCACCGATAAGGGATGACTTAATTTTAGGTTTGGGTGACCCTATTTTATCTTTTTAGTCGTCCCTAATTCTTTCAGGGTCGCCCCTAATGACGCCAGGTAAATAAGAGTAAATCAACTGATAAAAAAAAAGATTATAAGTAAAGAAACACCTAACTTTTCCAACACATAAAAACTTCAAAACACACCGCATGAAAAATGTCTTCGTCAAATAATGTCATTGTGGGGACTATATCTTCACAACACCACTTAAAAGAAATTTAATTAACAAACAAGCTATGGTTATAAAAATTAGTCTGAAAGATAAGCAAAGAAAAGTTTTCAAGCTAGAAAAATATAATTTTTCGATATTATTAAATGAAAATGTTTGGTGACAAAGAAGAAGACAAATATTAAACATAGGTATGGTTGAAAAACATAATTCAACAAGTGAAGATCTATGTGCTTTTGCAGCTGTTCTTATCTAAATTGTAACAAACAGAAAAAGTTGCAAACAGAAAGAAATTTCTGAAATCGTTGTTCATACTTAAAAATAATCACACATTTCACTCCTTTTTTACATACTTTCTGAAAGAAAGCCAAACTACACATATTCTGAATCTGTTGAATCTATTCGAACAAGGGAATGATATGATACAGACTGTAATCTGTCCTAAGTTTACTTACTTACATAACTATGGGAATAGGATGAAAGTAGAAGGAATAATATGACAATGAAACTTAATTTATGCATGATTTATATGTCAGAAACCTGAGGCTTCTCATCATCTATTCTTGATTTAGTAAGTCCAGCGCACGCATCAACGAAACCGGCATCGATAAAATCTGTAGAGTAAACCTGTAACCGATCCGCAAGGCCCCGGTTAAAACATTCGACTACAAACAATCTTGCATATCCATGAATCCTGCCGGTCACTGGTTTCACACATAAAACTGGATTATCTGCCTGAGGTGTAACAGTATTCTCCACCCTGTAAAAGAATTTCCTGTTAGAAACTGGTGGTTGTTCACTCAAATGCTTCATGTTGCTCTCAAACTTTGTCGCAGGTAGATCAGTATCGATCCAATTATCTTTCAAGTACCCGGAACTCCATAACGGACTACCTTTTTTAGGTGCAGGTGACTTCCTTGGCTTCCATACACATATGACTCTCTTAGGTAACAATTCAGCGATCGTCTTTCCGAAAACATGGTCATCTTGATGGACCAAGTGTTCCCCGAGCTGTTCCTCTAAGTACTTGTCGAATTCAGGTGGATCTTCATGACCAAACTCCGTTCGAACCTCAAGAATTATAATCTCAGATTCTGTCTCTGACAAGAACTTCTTGATATCATTGACAACAACATCAAACCCATAAGTCAGGAGAATGCCATGACAAACACGACGATCTTCCTGAACCCGGATATCCAACAGCCGGGTGCCAAGAACAAGCTGTTCATAAATTGACAAAGATTGAGTTTGAGCAAACGGACGAGAAATGAATCTAATACCAATCTTGTTGGTTGCTGAATCATGAGTACCCGGCCAAACAATCTTGTTAATGTGAATTCTGCTTGGGTCTAAACCTGACATCCAATTCTTCCGATCAGAAGGATGATAGTCTGATCCTGGAAAGTCATCGCCAGATTTTTTCTCAAGATCTTCAAGAGTTTTCTTCTCCGCGGCAATTGCCTTCCAGCGATCCACCTGTTTGGAATATTGGGCACCCATTTTCGACAATCAGAGAAGGAGAATGCTTGTAATTCTCTTCTTCTTGTTTTTCTTGTCCTGCTTATGTTTTTTGGTGTGAAGTATGAAGGAAAAGATATTGACTTGGTAGAGGTTTTTATACGACATTGTGATCAGGTCAGTAATAAGAGAATTTGAGTTGAATTTAGAGATAGAATTACTGTTTAATTTGATTAGGATTTCTAAGTTTTGTTTTTGTTTATCAGGTTTGGTGGGTTGAACAGCTAGATTTGTAATATTAGTTGGAACACTTGTTTGATTGGCTATTTACTCCCCTTTACACTAATTGGTTGGACCAATTGTTTGGTTGCCCTTACGCCACTCATTTGTTTGTTATCTTTCTTCACAAAAATAAAATATATTTGCTCTAATTTTTTTATTTTTTATTTTTTTTGAAGCATGCTATTTAATAAATTACTTAGGGACTATTACACGAGGGTATATAATACCCCAAGATTCATCGGTTACTTAGGGACGATTGGTAAGCCAAGAATCTACATCAACACGATCTTGGGTTGGAAAAACAGTCTTCGAATCGGTATTGCATCGTTGGGGGATGTCGGAGTTGAAGGTCGGAAGGCCTTTGGTCAATGCTTTCCACAAGAAAGCTGTACTTTTGGTGCAATGCTCTAATTTTATGGTTATGGTGCCTTTGGACGTTGCAGTTTGCACTGCAGAGGTTTTTTTTTTTTTTTTTTTTTTTTAAGTTGGGCCAAAATAGTATCTCTTTTCCTAGGACGGAAGGAAAAGATACAAATCTGCTAAGCTCCAGTTCTACCTCTTGGTTAGGTAATTTAGCAAAGACGATGCAGCATCCAAACCCAATAATTGGTGCTATCAAATCAAATTGCTTCCATGATTACACCAACCGACAAATTATATTGGCAATGAGTTTCTCATGTTCCTCCTATCTACAGATCAAATCATACATCCTCAAGTCTCACCAGTCCACAGAATGGATAAAACCAAGATAAACAGGTGGCTTGAAACATTGGCCCTTGAAATAAATCGTGCCAATCATCAGGACAGCTATACAAATTCTGATAGCAACATGAACAGTTTATGGGGTTGTTATCTGCTTATTTTTCTTTATCTAACTTATCTTAAATTATTTAATGTTTAAATATGCGAATCAGCGGTGGTTTCTAAGAAGTTAGGAAAATTAAGATGTTTTTAGCATTGACGGAATCATAACGCTGTACAAAGTACAAACATGTGTTACAGAGCATCATAGTGATGTTAAAAGACCAAAACAAGTGAGACACTGAGACCTGTACATTCAACGGCGACATTCCCTTTGGTGGATAAAATTTTAAATGATAAATAGGAATATAGGGTTGGAAAAATCATTTTCACGTACCCTTTTTTGGTTAGCTAAACCACTGAATAATCAATCAATCATCTTCTTTTCTTCCCAGATTTTGAAGCTGCCCATTCAAAGTACCCACAATTTGTTTCTGGATTAGATGAAGGCCCCTAGAAAAGGAAAGCAAAACAGTATCAAATATATATCCCACATCATCGCCATAAATGGGAGAAGTAAATAACAATTGCTGTTTTAAATTGACCAAAGAACGCACTTATACACCAGCTAAATTACACAGTAGGTATTATTACACCTTCTACCTCAGCTTTGAAACTAATTCTGAAACAGTCAATAAACTTAAAAGCAGAATGAACGATCAAACTACACTCGGCTAGCTATAATCACAACTTTCCCTAACCACACCTAAGACGTTACTAAGTAGCTGATCTGAGTGGATACTGGAATCAGTTAAAATGATAATAAGAAACAGAAAGTACCTCAGCACGACAGCAGACATAAAACTTGCGCCCTAGATTTGGACCTGGTTTCTTCACCACCCTAGGAACACAAGGTTCTTTGTGGCCCTTGCAGAGAGGTACCTGCTTATGCTTATCCATGAGTTGTTGTATCCTTTGCCACTCACACAATGCAACATCAGATTTCTCCTTTTGGGAAGAAGAGCAGGCATCAACGTCACTTACAGATGGACTCAAGTCCAGCTGACTATTCGAGAAACTTCTGTTTTCATCGTTATCCACATGGGTTCCATTGGGAGAATTCACTTCTTTAGTTAGAAGACGAGAACCATTCTGCCGCACTGTGGCATCTTCTTGGTCATGTAAATCATTGAAGTTTGCACAATCAACTCCAACACGCACATTAGGTGTTTTCTGAAAATATGAACTCAATGTGCGCTGAGAAGAATTTCCAGCTCTGGCTTTCTTGCTAGTTTTCATCTTGTTGAGCGTTTGTGGATTTAATTTTGTCCAAGCTCCACCAGAAGCTGTCTCCTCTTGAGCTTGAACAGAAGTATCACTCGTATGTTTATTTATGCTTGGACCAATATCATCACACTTTTGGTTTAAACTAGGAAGATTCCTGATAGATGCTGAGTCAGCTACTCTGCAATCATCTAACGATCTTTTATAATTATTGCCACAACTTTGCATGTTAACATTGTCATATGATAACTGTGAAACTCCATGATTCTTGAGTTCAGCAGCTACTTGTCTTTTTGAAAGCAATGTTACTACAAAGAAAACCACCAGTGAGTATATAACAGATATATGCTGTGGATGAATAGGAATAAAATGATGATTATACTCCAATCAGTAAAGTCACCAAAAGATGCAACGCAAAGAAAGAGGACAAAGTAAGTTCGTAAAAAGTCCATGATAATTCTCAGATTAGGCATTTGAACATTATTTTTTGAAGAGGTATGAGCGGTGCCGAATTATTATACAAAAGAAAACCAACAGTGCTTCATATGATAGAAGAAAATATGTGTTTACCAATTGTTTGCTGGAAACCACGGATTCTGGGAACATATCTTGCAGCTAAGGATGGGGTGTTGTGGTCAGGAAGATCAGGCAATTCCCCCAAACTAACGTAAACAGGAGCATGGTCAGAACCTTCCAATTTAATGTTTCTCCCTCCTTTCCACCTGTGGCTGGAACATAAATGACATTCTTATGACAACATATAATTAAACAGAGAAGCAAATGACAACATATAATTAATCAAGATGACAACATTCTTATGACAACTTAAGCAATGACTTAGTATTACCTGGAAACATTCTCAGGCTTCCACCTTTTGAACTGAGTCATAATGTCACACTCAGTAACGTGACAATCCATTATGTTGTGTCCTTCCATTTTCTCATCTTGATGTAAGCATGGACCAGCAATAAGAATATGGTCGATTCTTGAACCATAATTGAATTGTTCAGCACCAGTTTGGGTCGACCAGCACGTGTATGCTTCTGTCCTGTGGATCAACCAAGTCCGAATGTGAATAGATCATCATAACAGAAAGGGAATTATGATAGAACCTGAAGCATGTTCATTACAATACAATACACTGTCTAACCACATTTCTTAAGAGAAAGGGAGAGGACATTAACTTCCTCGGCCTAGTAAACCTTACTGCGTTGTAGCATTGCGAAACTTGAAGGACTTAATATATCACATTCAGTATGAAAAGTAATTTGATACAGTAATCAATTTCAGTCCCCAAAAAAACATAGTAAAGATAGAATGTATACCGATCAGGGTGCTTTGATCTGAATACGTCATAAAAAGGTCCTCCATTTGCCACTAGTAAAGATCTGAGCCATTTCCGAAACCTAAAGCCCAGTTCATTGGCAATGACAAAAGACATCGTTGAATTGTATAAGTAATTCTGTTTTCTCAATTCTACCATGTACTGTTTATAAAAAAATAAATAATCTACCATGTACTTAGTAAATAGATTACTCACTGGTTCTCCTCAAATTTCGGGTCTGCGTCGCAACGATCAATAGCAGAAGGAGCAATATTAAGATCACCAACAATAATTACCCTCTTTCCTTGACTTAACAAAGCTTCCCATCTTTTCTATTAAAAAAGGAACGTTACATCAATCGCACGTACTTTAATAGAATCAAGAATGAAGGCTTGCAGATATTTCCAGCATCACTTGAAGAAGAAAATTAAGTCAGTAAACAAGCTTACCTGTAATATATTGTAAAATGTTAGCTTAAATTGTGTTCTTTCTTTATCATCGTGATCAGCTCGAGGTCCATATATATTGAAAAGAACTGCCAGCAACACCATTTATGAATTACCAACTCTATCTATAATTTGAGACTATCAAAAAGAAAGCACAGACATAAACTTAAATTTTACCAAAATGGCCATGATCTGTGATGACACAACGTCCCTCACTATCAACCTCAAGAAGTTCGTCCTTTGATATTCCCTCTAAACACTCCAACACCGCGGGCACATCAATTGACAAATCCTTTTTCATTGCACTCAACCGATTTCGAGACTGTTCTAAAAGACCTGTAAACCCTTCTTCTGCTGCAACTGGTAATGCCACTTCCTTGCTTGAAAATGCCGAATTTACTCGACAAAATGTAGCAACACCTGCCATGATAAACTAAACCAAATGAACCAAAAAAAAAAAACCCCAATACACACACTATTACAAACTACAACTACAAGCTGTGATAAAATGAGCATAAAAACATCACTTACCAGAGTAACCAGTACGACCTATACCAGTAGTAGAAGTACAAGAAAAAAAAGATTCATATCCCTCAGCCATAACTAAATCTGCTGTAAACTCCTCTCTTGATAACTTCGTTTCCTGAAATTTTTCAATTTTTGTCACAATTAGATTATGGACAAAGAAACTTATAAAATTTGATAGAAATTAGGGCTGATATAAATTTTAGAAAAAAAAAAAAAAAAAAAAGGCTTTTACCTGAAAGCAAATAATATCAGCTTGAAGGGAATTTAGCAATTTAAGAAGAGAACCATGTTGAGAAATTCTTGGTCTCAACCCATTAATATTGTAAGTAACTATCTTCATTTCGAATTAATGTGTCATTTGATTCGTTATAATGATGAATTGAACTAAAATTTAAAACTACTGGAGCAATATGTCTTCCTTTATATCATAAATTCGCTCCCATTTCAAAAAAAATATAACAATTCAAATAACATTTGGAAGGATCGTCTGTGAGTTGTCTCTGTAACACTATGAAGATTTTAGGGTTTGTGGGCAAAGTCTGTTTTCGGTCCACCCTTGGGCGGGTAAAACCTAATAAGAGCATCTCCGACAGAGGGTGGACTTTTTATTTTTTAGTGACATATAGGATTTTAGACCTCCGTTTGGCATAAATCCATCTCCAATAGTAGGTCCTACAAGATATGAGGGACCAATTACTAAATACGAAGGTGTTCAAGAAAGTGTTATGTACACCTCCGTTTGCACCTCCACGTCATCTTTTTCACTAATTTTCTTTTAATTCTAGGGTTAAAATTCTCTACTGTTGGAGATGGTTTTTTTAGATATGAGGTCCTACATTTACTCATGTGTAGACCCCATAAATAAAAGGACTAAATAAAAAATACACATAGGATTTTTTGCACCTTCTGTTGGAGATGCTCTAAGCAAGTTGTTTTAAGGCCGTTGAGGGCTCTGGGGCCCTGTAGTAACTGTACTGTGACGACAAGGCTGCTATGTTTTTAGGTTCGTACGACTCGTGTAAAATCGCTCCGACTCGTATGTATTGTATCAAATTTCAAATGAAGTAGGAAAATTTTAGGTTCTTTGGAAGCAATAACAACCAACAACTATATTGAACTTTGGTTACGTTTAGAAAATGGTACTCGAAGAATGTTGTCATGTCAGATATGACATGTTTAAAAATATATGTGTAGTTACCTAAAATCGGTAAGGGTTAAAAGTGGGATTCTAGGATTTTGAAAGTGAGTTACAGGAAGTTGAGCATGATCAATCTTATGTTCAAAGGTTGCTTCAGTTAAAGAAGAGGCTAGGCCAATCTTAGGGAGGGAAGGAGGGATGAAGAGAGATATCAGAGAACAAGTGATTGCTCTAAGAGGTTATGAGAAATTTGTGTATTATCTTTGATAAATAGAAGACTAATTTTAGGGCTGAATTTTCTAATCTCAGGTTGGTGAAGATCGAGATTTTTTACCATGCAAAGCACTTTTCCCGTCTCTTCAAGAATAGATGGAGATAATCTAGGCAAATATTATCTCTTTATTCCATCGCCTTTACTCTCTTTTGCGATGAGAAATAACCTGGGTACTTCTCACACGTGTCGTAGACCGCCAAACCAAAACCCTAATTGATATCCCCCCTTTGTGTGTGACTGAGTCAGTTTTTATGGTGATGTCTTTAGAAAGAGAAATATTCTCTTTCGCCATTATTGGCTGGGATGGAGAGATATCCTCTGATTTGTAACATGACTAGGATGAGTCACGTGAAAATGTAAGGAATTCCTTAGAAACCGTGTGCAGAGTGTGGGAGGAGCTGAGATTGGGCTCCCACCTTCACGGCTGGTCACACAAGTCACGTCGAGGCAATATTATTTCCCTTGAGTCCATTTGTTGAGCACAGAGAGCTCAAAAGGGGTTATCCACGTTTTTGGATAAATATGCATGGTTCAGGCATAATTTACTAGCCGTGAGTATGTTTGAGACGCTCAAAAAGAGCCTTGTGCCCTAGGTGAGGCTTGTGCCTAAATCTTGTGCTTGTACAATACTCTTCAGACGAGATGGTTTAGTGATGAGGTTGTCAACCTATCAATAATAATTCTCTTATGCTACACAATTCTATAAAGAAGTAGTGAGTCAAGTCGAGTTCAATCCACATGGAGGTGTGAGTTTTAAGTTGCAATTTAAGAGAAATTGTTGTTGTTGAAAGACACAAACTTTTAAGATTGTAATTCAAATTATAAGATGGAATTGACTAGAGATTCATTCGCCACTACCAAACAAGATATTATTAATCATACAAGTTCCACTTTCAATAAATTTCGATTGTTAACAACTTTTAGACAAGTTATAAGTTCAACTAATCTTTAGACTCCAAAAATCACCACATAGAATAAGTTCTCTAGCGGATTCTAATCAAGTGAACCACCCAAAATAAGATTTTATAGGTGTAATTCAATCAATTGTATTAAAATTTGTGAATCAAGTTGCTCCTAGCCACATGTTCGTAAGTTCGACACGTTAACCTAGGGTTATCTTTTACACACTATTGCATACAAAATCCCTTTGCGACAAATAGTGCACCGCTACTTGTGTAAAGATTACTATAACAAATACGGATTAAAGTTCTCAATACTAGCATTAAAGTTTCATACGAGTTACCTAATTGCGCACTTAGATACCAAGCATACTTCTCATGGTCATAAGATCGGTAAAAGATAATCAACAAAAGATATTCATCGGAAGAATAACTTGCATAAATTGATCAATAAAACATGTTCGGAGTTTTGAAATCCTCCCCAATCAATAAGATTATTAGCTGCTCATATTCTTAATAGTAAAACACATGGCTTAAAATAGGTTCAGAAAAGCAAGCAGTTGAGATGAAAATCCGGGCAAAGAAACCAAGTCATTGATAATGCTTCTTCCGTCAAACCCGATGTCAAGTTTCCAATGATAAAAAAGATCCCCTTGTTCTGTATCTGCGCCTCCCTTATATATCTTTCCTGCCCTGTAAATTCGTAACCTAAACAGACCCAATAATCCCAAACATACACAAACCTTGTAAGCCTTCAATCTCAGCTATTCAACTCCCAAAACTCTCGGCAAAGTTATCATCCGTGGTTATTTTCACGACAAGAAACTCCTTCCAAAAAGGAGATAAATTGGTACCCAAGTCTCCATATCCTGTATGCTTCAAAGTATAATCCTAGTCACTGCCAGAAAGCCATGGCTTACAGCTGCACTTCACCTGCACTTCTGGCCAATAACTCCACCCGAACTTCACAACCACTGACTGCAACCAACTCCACGGCCAACCCTTGTTTCTCTTCCATTCTCATAGCTAGTCACAAAAATAACTATCTTGAACCCGTGTAAACAGCCGCAAGTCATGACTCCACTACAACATCAATACAATGGACATCAGCAACACTTATTACGACTGCAGTTCAGCTCATACCACCAAAACCAGCCACTTCTCCTTGTTCTTCTCAACTGAAACTAATAATTTCCAGACCACAGCTCTGTAATCACACACAAATTATCAAGGATTCAAAATGCTGGACAGTTATCATCATTCAATATTGAGTACCAACAGCTACACCATTGTCATCTCTTTTTATCTCATCCATCGACTGCCACAGACTATTGGTAACAACAGCACATTCTCTTCCTCTCCAGCTCAATTCCAGGATACAGATTTCATGTTCGAAAACCTATTTGAGCTCACTTTCCTTGTTGTTCTTACTCAACATAAACCCTGTCCATCTTCTTCATATACAATTCATACGGTCACCTCAACTCAATGGCAGGTAACACATCTCCATTCCACTGGAATTCAAGAACGAAACTTGACCAACAAACATCACATACCAGAGTAATTTTACCTGTTCAGTCTCTCGTGAATAACCATCGTTGTAGTTTGCTGGCACTGAACTTTGACAGAAAACTGGTCGACATTCAAGCATTTTTACAAATATCGTACGAGCAGAAACTTTCTTCTCTAGCTCTCCAACTCCTACAAATTCAATTCCACACAAACCCATAACTCCATTCCTTCCAGGACTTGTGAACTAGTCTCAATCATCACCATTTCCTGCCACTTTCAACCACAATAATAACACATCTTAACTGTTTGGACAGAGCAAAGAGATGATGAAACAAGGCTTTCCTTCTCAGCTCTCTTGAATTCGAGTATAACCCAACTTCTTGAGGTTCTAATCTTATGAATTCTCGCCATCCTTGCTCATCAATCACTACCAATTCAAGTCATCTTCCCTTCTTTCTTCTCCACAAATCTTTTTTTTTTTTTTTTGATCAGACAGTAACGTGAATTGAACCCCTAACCTATAACTTGGGAGTTCAACCCCTAGCCAACTAGGCTAATCCTAATTGGTTCTGTGTTCTTCTCCATAAATTTTCTCAGACGAAACCCATCTTGTTTTTGTGTTCTTCTCGTCTTAGAATACTTCTTCCAACCCTTGGCAGACTAACACGAACATTGGCCAGTGACGGCAACTGAGTCTTGGAGTAGCAACAACAAGTTGCGGCAACCGTTCTTCACATTCCTCTCTCTGCTTGTATATTAGTTTATCAAATTGGTCTCTCAAATTTGTCTAAAGGAGACCTAATTTCTCTTCTCTGGATTTTTCAGTCCACCAGCACATGTGTGCTTCACTTGTGTAAACTCCACTGAACTTGTGTGAAGTCCAGTTCTTCTACAGAGTGTAGAAATTTGTGAGCCAGTGTTATCTAGGCCCATAAAAAATGGCCAATAGGTCCAGCAAATTGTAACCAAATTGAAACTATTATGGGACTATGTCGTGGGAATTTTCCAAATATAAAACATTTAAGAGAAAGAAGTTAGTGGCGCTTTTCCTTCCTTTTTGCAACTTCGAGCCATTGTACCTAAAAACATAGAAAAGAACCATGATATACAAAATTCCAAGAGAACTAATAAGAAAAGTGTAAGAAATCGTTATCAAAATTGGGTGTTCTAAACACCCATCATTAAGATAGTGTTAAAGCATAGTTCGGTTGAACCCACCAAGCGTTGGTATGTCAAGTTTGGTTGTCATATTTTAGTGAACCAAAACTCATTTAAAGAGTTGCTTGATTATTTACTAGAGTCAACTTCGTATAAGTTAGCTAGAAAGTTATTAGGATATGAGACATACAAGTATTACTCGAAGACTTGAAGAATGTGAAGAAGTAAAGAGCTACAACGACGACATCATCCTTCCTCTTGAGGTTAGTAATATTTTGACTTGAACTGTTTCATTCCTAACGTATCTTTCAAGTCGTGCTATAATGAATACATAATCTGCTGAAGTTTGTGAACGATTATACTCTAGTTAGACGTAGTATTACGGAATTATAATACGAAGTATAACGCCTATCTTTTGAACTTCATATATAAGACATCGACATAATCGTATGAATGCTATTGTGATTATGTATGGGTATGGGTGAAGATTTCGTCCTAGGAAACAATGTTTTACATTCGTTTAAAGGAAGTACATTCATAAACTTGTTTTGTGAATCGAAAGGGAAATCAATAGGCTTATTGGTATTGTTATTCATTGCAAATCTTTGGATTACCAATATCTGTGTTTAGTATAACCGCTCATAACTTGATTATGTATCTTGGTAAAACTATTCACAAGGCCTGACTTATGTATCGGTATGACTTTTATTAGTGAAACCAATCTTAAGTAATCACCGAGATGGTATGATTGATATTTGTAATTGGTGTGACCATTCCTAGTCATTGGGTAACCGATCCTAGAACTTGGTGGGACTAATCACAAGACAAGATGTGTAATCGATCCTTGTAGTAGGTTAACAAGTTTTAGTAATTGGTGTAACCGATCCTATAACTTGTGCAACCGATCACAAGTAAGTACCATAATAAGTGGTAACTGATCCTAGTACTTAGTTAACCATTTTATGTAAACTAGTGTAACCGATCCTAGTAGCCACTTGGAGGTAGAACCGAAACTTGTTTTGGTAGAACCGTTAAACCCATGAATGGTGATTGAATGTTTTTGATCAATCACATAGTTCTTGGAAATCATATGAACCAATTCTAAACTCGTTTGGAAGTGTGGAAAATCGGTTCCAAGATTGTAAATATGAAAGAGGATTTACAAAGTAAAGATGTCGACATACTTTGAACACGTGCAGTAATTCTTATCTATTATTGTTCAAAGATATTCCTTAATAACTAAAGAAGAATCCCTAGATCGAAATAAATTGAGAATCTTTTAATTAAGGTTTTTAGTTTTATATGCTTTTAATTTCAAAAGAATTAAATGCATATCTTTAGAAAATAAAAATTGGTAATGTGCATTTACTAATTGGATATTTTCTACTGAGATTTCGGTCAATATTTGGAGAGAGCATTTCCAGGAATTATGAAAACCAATTTGGGCGTTATTGCATATCTTTGAGAATATTCGGTTTTGGAAATTCCTTGGTGTCCAAACTTCCTTGGTCTATAAATATTGAAGTTTGCATTTCGAGTAAACTAATCCTCAGAGCCAGCAAAACTACCTTGTTGTGTTGTTACTGGTGGAGCCGTCTATTCGGAGAGGAAAGTACCCTAATTAGGCGAAATCTCTTACGACCTCCCGTTTTAAAGACTTCTTTGGGACTGGGAATATCTACGAGTACCGTTGGTGGGAAACTAGATAATTGCAGTTTATTATTAGTTTTTGATTAATTTGATTGACTAATGGTTGTTGAACTTTGATTGCACCTAGTTTGTTTATGCTTGAGAATCTTCTCTTCTGATATAGGATTCACTCAAACTAGATCGAAGTATCGACGTGGATCTTTAGACTGTTTGTAGATCTAAAGACGTCGTGTGATAATCCATTGTTAACAGACACTCCGCCTACGTGTGTGATTGATCACAAGTGATTCAAGTTGATTGTGTGCAGGTGTTTATTGAAGATCTAAGAAGATTTGAAGACAAAGAAGATTTCTTATTTGAGTTCATAATCTTTGGTGTGCACAAAACTTGATCTACCGGGATCCAACTATAATCGGTTTATCTTTTGATAGATTGGATTGATTAGTTGAGTAGATCGGCATCAATAAACTTCTTTGTGATTTATAGTATTGATTGCATAGTCTAAACGATTACTTTGGTAGTTGTTGAATAGATTGATCTAAGAACCCGACAAAGGAGTTTATGGGATAGATGAAAGAGCCTTTTGTCAAACTCATATCACGTTGTTTGAAAAGAGTTGTTACCGAAACAGTTTGTTGTTCCTTTCCTGTTTGGAATACGAACCAAAGGAATTGTTCCAAGTGTGTGACTTATTACAAGTTGGAGGCGCAGGGATACAGACGGAACTAGGTGAACTATAGATTTAGTTGCTTGGTCTCTCAACTATACGAAGTTGGTTTAGATTTTGCCACCCCGAACAACATCATTATTGAAATTCGCCACAATAGTTTGTAGTTGCTTCTTCATCTTAGAATATTTGTCATTGCGAATAGAGAAGTTTTTTGCAAGTTGTGCTTTCTCGATTCAAGTTCCTTGATTCTAGTTTGAAACCTCTTCTCGGATTCTGCGAACAAATGACAATGAGTTAGCAGTTTAATAACAGTTTCGTAAAAAGAAGCGGAAAAATAATGAAGAATAGTAAAACAACCTTCTCTCGTAAATCATATCTTTAACCAAGGCATTATGCTCGCATGAAGACTGCGTTAACACCTAAGTTATTTCTCGCATTATCTAGAACCTTCGCAGCCCAAGCGAATTCATCATCATTATTTATGACAAGAAGTGAACGAATTTGATTTTCTCGCTCATTAAGTATGGCATTTTGGCGAAGGGTCATCTCGTTCAATTTGGACTTCAAGAATAGTTTTTTGGAATTTTGTTAATGCTTGTGCACCTTGATTAGCAATGCGATCCTTATCATCTATGAGGCTGCTAATCTTTTTCCTTAGAATATTATTACTTTCACCGGGAGTCAAGATATAAACGTTTAAATCGGTTGGCTAAACCTAAACCGGACCTATGTTCAATTTCTAAAATATGAAATTTGGTTGAAGTTCATTTAATGAGAGAGAATTAATCTTGTTTGAAGAACTACTTAAAGATTCATTGAGATGAGCGAGAAGAGCATCATCATCCATAGGTTCGGGGAATGAATGGAGAAGGATGGCTTCGTCGAGAAAGATTATAAACGTCTGCGAAAATGATAAGTCGGGCAAAGAAAAATAAATGGTAAAGTAGAAATGAAGAAAAAATGAGAGTGTTATACCATAAAGTTGCTGATTAGCACTTTGAAGAGTGGATATTTTGTCCTTTTGGGAAGAAGACTCAACTTCTAACTGTTGAATTTTCTCATCCTTCTTACGAGATGTCGCAACTTCAATTTCTAGATCTTTGATCTTCTCTTTAAGTTGAAGATTTTTCTTTTCAAGATTGTTGCGTCTTTTCTCGAGGTCTGAGGCAACAACAAAGGAAGCTCTCCCCGGACTATAAAGGAAGGTAAAGAAATTGTTAGGATAAGGTTTATAATCAAAATTACAGAAAAATAAAGAAATATGAACATACCAAAGCACTGAGTGCATTTAAGAGACTGGGAGTCATTGTCCGAGAAACTCCGCGAAAAGAATCATTATCCACTAGCAGGGGAGCATCGCAAATATTAGCGAGAGCTTCGCAAGTAGCAGATAAATGATCATCTCCCAATCCTTGCATAGAATCGGAGAAGACACTAGACAATTGCGCCATAGCAGAAGTGACCGAATGATTCTCCTTTGCGGAAAGAAGTATCAACCTCATTTTCATCTTCGTCGAACTCTCATTGGTTTTGGGAACTAGAACGAGAAGAGGGATGGATTTTCCGTTTTTTAGAAGATGGAGCGGAAAGATTTATCCTTGCGAAGAGTGATTTTATTCTTGCCCTTAACCTTCGCAGCTTCGGAATGTCAATTTCTTCAACAACCTTCGCACACGAATGAAGATAAGAAACAGAGGCAACAATATTGTTAAAAATAACAAAAGAAAGTATTTCTTACTTCATCCGTGATTGATCGGAGTATCGCGAGTACTCGCCTTTGGACGTCTTCTATAACTCTTTTTCAATTTGGTAATCACGAAAATTTTGCAAGCCTAGTAAATATAAGAGGAAGGAAATATCGTAAAGCAAACCCGAAATAGGAAGTATACCTCTTTTGCCTTCTCGGGCCACTTAAATTCCCAAGGATGATAGTTTGCGAGATTCGCAGGAGTGTATGAGAACCTGCAATATAAGGTCCGCTCAAAAATAGAGGAACAACCCACCACTTCTCATCCTTGGAGTACCGAGGAACATTATTTTTGCCCGAGTGCCAGTCAATATCTTGCATAAGCGACTTATCACTTGGAAATATTATCTTTTCTCTTCAATCGAGCACCCCAAATGAGATTTATCATTTCTCATATTTATTACTTCATAATTTTCGAAAAAGTTTTCTCTGAGATACTTCTCAGCGACTATTTCTAAACTTGTGAATCTAGGAAGATTTGAAGACAAAGAAGATTTCTTATTTGAGTTCATAATCTTTGGTGTGCACAAAACTTGATCGGCTGGGGATCCAACTATAATCGGTTTATCTTTTGATAGATTGGATTGATTAGTTGAGTAGATCGGCATCAATAAACTTCTTTGTGATTTATAGTATTGATTGCATAGTCTAAACGATTACTTTGGTAGTTGTTGAATAGATTGATCTAAGAACCCGACAAAGGAGTTTATGGGATAAATGAAAGAGCCTTTTGTCAAACTCATATCACGTTGTTTGAAAAGAGTTGTTACCGAACAGATTTGTTGTTCCTTTCCTGTTTGGAATACGAACCAAAGGAATTGTTCCAAGTGTGTGACTTATTACAAGTTGGAGGCGCAGGGATACAGACGGAACTAGGTGAACTATAGATTTAGTTGCTTGGTCTCTCAACTATACGAAGTTGGTTTAGATTTTGTATAGTGGCTTAATCCTGAGAGTATTCAATTCTGGACAAGGCCCGGGGGTTTTTCTGCATTTGCGGTTTCCTCGTTAACAAAATCTTGCTGTGCCTTTTACTTTTCTGTTTCCGCAATTATAAATAATTTATTATAATTAGAAGTAAAATACACAAACGTTAATTCCTAATTACTTGATAGCAATATCATTGTGTTTGGTTACGTCCGAACTTATTATCAAGTAATCATACTTCGTTGTTGTATTGTCTCGATCTTGTATCCCTAGTCAATCACACAGGTGTTTGTGGCTGAAAATGGTTTCTGCTGATTTCGGTAATTTCGGTGTGTGGGTGAGAAATGAATTTAAACCCTAAACAATGTACTGCAAGGGAGTACTTTAGATTCGAGATATCATTCTGTACAAGTCCGGCCTAAACCAAGAAATGGCCATTGCAGACTTGCTTCGGTCACAAAGTGGAGGAGAATGGGTTGGTTTTGGGGAGGGAAGCAAGGAAAGTGATGAGACCAGAATAGTTGATTCTGGAAGAGTAGTTGTGTTACGACTTGTATCAGAAAGTGGGAAGCTAACAGATGGGAAAGCTAGCAAACGTTTTATGAGTGGTGTATGCTCCTGACTGAACTTGTTGTTCGGTGGAAATAGGTAAGACCTATTTATACAAGTCGAAGTGAAACGTACTCCGGTCTCATTAAGGAATGGAAAAATGGGTGAATAAATGGGAGGAGGTGGTAACGTTAACGCATGGAATTGATGTTCCATAAAACCGTTAACGCATGGAATTGATGTTCCATAAAAAGAACGTTTCACCATTAACTCCTTCGTATTTACTAACCGCCTCATCCTTATGACACTTCCTTATGACGGGCGTAGTGTACGCCATGTGCTACTGTAAACCGCCAAACCAATACCAAAAGAGGATCCCCCAGTTTGTGATATGTGTTGATGTCTCTAATATTTTTGTGGAAAACATGTAGCATGTTGTTGTTGCCTAGCAAGTCGCACTGAGGAGACTTGCTAGCTTGGTGACCTTCGACGGTCGAGATTTTGCATCTCAAGCGGAAAGATAGTCGTTGATCGTTGCACGCTTTTGTTTCGGTAGCCACGTAGGGAAGGCCAGCATGGTGGCGCGGCTAGGTTGGCATGCTGTTTTCATGGCATGGTTTGGCGTGGCCAAACTTAGGTTTTCGGGCCAAAGGTTACCATGCGTCGTCTGGTAACCTTGGATGGCTGGGATTTTCTCCTGGGATTGAAGGGGGACCGTGGATCGTCGCACGCCTTCGTTTTTGGTAGCCGCGTAGGG
The DNA here is from genome assembly GCA_023531295.1 of Papaver armeniacum. Classification (NCBI taxonomy): domain Eukaryota; kingdom Viridiplantae; phylum Streptophyta; class Magnoliopsida; order Ranunculales; family Papaveraceae; genus Papaver; species Papaver armeniacum. Next base: position 156,478 of record JAJJWW010012875.1, on the reverse strand, counting down.
AAGGCCAGCATGGTGGCGCGGCTAGGTTGACATGCCGTTGGCATGGCATGGTTTGGCGTGGCCAAACTTAGGTTTTACGGCCAAAAGGTTACCATGCGTCGTCTGGTAACCTTGGATGGCTAGGATTTGCTCCTGGGATTAAAGGGGGACCGTGGATCGTCGCACGCCTTCGTTTTTGGTATCCGCGTAGGGAAGGCCAGCATGGTGGCGCGGCTAGGTTGGCATGCCGTTGGCATGGCATGGTTTGGCGTGGCCAAACTTAGGTTTTCGGGACAAAGGTTACCGTGCGTCGTCTGGTAACCTTGGATGGCTAGGATTTGCTCCTGGGATTGAAGGGGGACCGTTGATCGTCGCACTCCTTCGTATTTGGTAGCCGCGTAGGGAAGGCCAGCATGGTGGCACGGCTAGGTGAGTTTGGCATGTGGGGCCAAGGGCTTAGCATGCCGTTGGCGCATGGTGCGTCTAGCATGGCTAGGGCCAAGTCAAGGTGCGGTTTGGCTTGGCATGTGGGGCCAAGGGTTTGGCATGCCGTTGGCACATGGCGTGGCTAGCATGGCTAGGGCCAAGGCAAGGTGCGGTTTGGCTTGGCATGGTGGGGCCAAGGGTTTGGCATGCCGTTGGCACATGGCGCGGCTAGCATGGCTAGGGCCAAGGCAAGGTGAGGTTTGGCTTGGCATGGTGTGTAGTTGCAGGAAATCCTACACTACACCCCTCACTAGAATATACACAATTAAGTCATTTTAAGATGAATGATTATGATTTCTATTGATTGAGTACTTGAATCTTTACAATGTGAAATAGAAATGAATAATAGAATTACAATCACTCTAAAACTTTCTCTCTCCTAAAGACTTGCTTAACAATTCAAAAAGAACTCTCTTACAACAGATTTACTCAACCCTTTATATAGGGTAGTACTCAATGGATGACTAAAAGTCGTCCTTTATTTTCGGGAAAGTCTTGCGAAATATCGCAAGTGTACATGTATCAATCCTCGTGACACTTCTAAATTTCGCCGAATCTTCATATCTTTCTCATGTTTTGGCTGTCGTCATTCATTGCGTCATTTATTTTACTTCCATGCGTCTCCCTCGCAATGTCGTCATTTATTAATCTCGCAAAGTATTGATGTCGCGATATTCTGATCCTACATCTTGCCTCTTCTCATGTCTTCTCTCGCGAAGGAGAGAATGTCATGAGAACCAATATTTTGAAATGCCGCAATTGTTCATCTTTATCTGTTTCACTCCCGTACTTTTACACGGAATTTATTACGAATGTTTCCTCTTCCACTCTTTTCTTGACACGTTTCTTTCAACCGTTTATTCTTGACCATTCACGTCCCATCTCGCATTAAATGCATTTGTTTTCTCGAGGATTCTTTTCTCTATATATAGTTTTCTCACCCTTCTCTTCTTCTCTTTTATTTTCCCTCTGCAACTTTTCTTCAACTTTCTTCCTCCGCAATCTGCATCTCTCTCATGTAAATCTTCCCTTCTTTCTTTCTCTTGATCTTCAATTCTCTAATCATTCCCATACTCTAAAAATGGCTTCACTTGGTTGTATATATAAACCCCTTTTTAATGAAGCTCAAAAGAATTTACAAGAGAAGGGTTTCATCCTATCAACCATTCCTGATCAAGAATCTTCATCTATACTTTCTGCAAAGTTGTTTTCTGATCATCAGTGTGATGATCAGAAAATCATAATCTCGCTAGGTCAAATCCTCGCAGCCTTCCCATTCTTCTCTACAATCCCGAGATGCCTTTATTCTATGAAATTCTTGCTCATGAGAATTTCTCATGAGCTATTTATCAACTAAGCGGTGATTGCATCCGTCTAATGCTTGAATTCGCCAACCGTGGCGCTGGTAAGGGATCTTTATATCCTGATGATGTCAAAGATCCTAGATTCACAAGTTTAGAAATAGTCATTTGAAGTATATCTTGTAGAAAACTTTTTCAAAATTATGAAGTAATAAATATGAGAAATGATAAATCTCATTTGGGGTGCTCGATTGAAGAGAAAAGATAATATTTCCAGTGATAAGTCATTATGCAAGATATTGACTGGCACTCGGGCAAAAATAATGTTCCTCGGTACTCCAAGGATGAGAAGTGGTGGGTTGTTCCTCTATTTTTGAGCGGACCTTATATTGCAGGTTCTCATACACTCCCTGCGAATCTCGCAAACTATTATCCTTGGGAATTTAAGTGGCCCGAGAAGGCAAAAGAGGTATACTTCCTATTTCGAGTTTGCTTTACGATATTTCCTTCCTCTTATATTTACTAGGCTTGCAAAATTTTCAGATTACCAAATTGAAAAAGAGTTATAGAAGACGTCCAAAGGCGAGTACTCTGGCGATACTCCGATCAATCACGGATGAAGTAAGAAATACTTTCTTTTGTTATTTTTAACAATATTGTTGCCTCTGTTTCTTATCTTCATTCGTGTGCGAAGGTTGTTGAAGAAATTGACATTCCCGAAGTCAAGGTTAAGGGCAAGAATAAAATCACTCTTCGCAAGGATAAATCTTCTGCTCCATCTTCTAAAAACGGAAAATCCATCCCTCTTCTCGTTCTAGTTCCCAAACCAGCGAGAGTTCGACGAAGATGAAAATGAGGTTGATACTTCTTACGCAAAGGAGAATCATTCGGTCACTTCGCTGCTGGCGCAATTGTCTAGTGTCTTCTCCGATTCTATGCAAGGATTGGGAGATGATCATTTATCTGCTACTTGCGAAGCTCTCGCTAATATTTGCGATGCTCCCACTGCTAGTGGATAATGATTCTTTTCGCGGAGTTTCTCGGACAATGACTCCCGGTCTCTTAAATGCACTCGGTGCTTTGGTATGTTCATATTTCTTTATTTTTACGTAATTTTGATTATAAACCTTATCCTAACAATTTCTTTACCTTCCTTTATAGTCCGGGAGAGCTTCCTTTGTTGTTGCCTCAGACCTCGAGAAAAGACGCAACAATCTTGAAAAGAAAAATCTTCAACTTAAAGAGAAGATCAAAGATCTAGAAATTGAAGTTGCGACATCTCGTAAGAAGGATGAGAAAATTCAACGATTAGAAGTTGAGTCTTCTTCCCAAAAGGACAAAATATCCACTCTTCAAAGTGCTAATCAAGAACTTTATGGTATAACACTCTCCTTTTTCTTCATTTCTACTTTACCATTTATTTTTCTTTGCCCGACTTATCATTTTTCGAGACGTTTATAATCTTTACGACGAAGCCATCCTTCTCCATTCATTCCTGAACCTATGGATGATGATGCTCTTCTCGCTCATCTCAATGAATCTTTAAGTAGTTCTTCAAACAAGATTAATTCTCTCTCATTAAATGAACTTGAACCAAATTTCATCTTTTAGAAATTGAACATAGGTCTAGTTTAGGTTTAGCCAACCGATTTAAACGTTTATATCTTGACTCCCAGGAAAGTAATAATATTCTAAGGAAAAAGATTAGCAGCCTCATAGATGATAAGGATCGCATTGCTAATCAAGGTGCACAAGCATTAACAAAATTCCAAAAAACTATTCTTGAAGTCCAAATTGAACGAGATGACCCTTCGCCAAAATGCCATACTTAATGAGCGAGAAAATCAAATTCGTTCACTTCTTGTCATAAATAATGATGATGAATTCGCTTGGGCTGCGAAGGTTCTAGATAATGCCGAAATAACTTAGGTGTTAACGTCGGTCTTCATCTTGAGCATAATGCCTTGGTTAAAGATATGATTTCGACGAGAGAAGGTTGTTTTACTATTCTTCATTATTTTTCCGCTTCTTTTTTACTTAAATCATTATTAAACTTGCTAACTCATTGTCATTTGTTCGCAGAATCGAGAAGAGGTTTCAAACTAGAATCAAGGAACTTGAATCTAGAAAGCACAACTTGCAAAAACTTCTCTATTCGCAATGACAAATATTCTAAGATGAAGAAGCAACTACAAACTACTTATGGCGAATTTCAATAATGATGTTGTTCGGTTGGCAAAATCTAAACCAACTTCTATTGAACAAGACCAAGCAACTAAATCTATAGTTCACTCTTTTCTTCATATCCTTGTCTTCCAACTTGTAATAAGTCACACACTTGGAACAATTCCTTTGGTTGTATTCCAAACAGGAAAGGAACAACAAAAGAATCGATAAAACTCTTTTCAAACAACGTGATATGAGTTTGACAAAAGGCTCTTTCATTTATCCTTTAAACTCCTTTGTGGGTTCTTTGATCAATCTATTCAACAACTACCAAAGTAATCGTTTAGACTATGCAATCAATACTATAAATCACAAATTTATTGATGCAAGTCTTTAACTAATCAATCCAATCTATCAAAAGATAAACCCATAGTTGGATCCTCGGTATCAAGTTTTGTTTATGAACTCAAATAAGAAATCTTCTTTGTCTTCAAATCTTCTTAGATCTTCAATAAACTTTAAGTCAAATTGAATCACTTGTTCAATCACACAACGAATCAGAGTCTGTTAACAATGGATTATCACACGATCTTTAGATCTACAAATGAAGAAAGATCCCCGTCGATACTTGATCTAGTTTGAGTGAATCCTATATCAGAAGAGAAGATTCTCAAGCATAAACAAACTAGGTGCAATCAAAGTTCAACAACCATTAGTCAATCAAATTAATCAAAAACATAACATTCCTATCATGTAATGACCCATTGATCTTGTCTTATCATTGTTTTTGTGTGGTCTTATTTTGCCTTCCTAGTTAAAGGTCTTATTTTGCCACCCCTCATTTTGCATCAATATGACAGATCTAAATATTCTCGCGAACATAAAGTCCCATGACAATGACGTATTGCGACAAAATCGCAGGACGTCCTTACACTTTCATGTAATAACCCATTGATCTTGTCTTATCATTTCTTTAGTATTTTTGCCTCTGCAGGATATTTCATTTGCGACAATATGACGGGCCTAAATGTTCTTGCGAATATAAAGCCCCATGATATTGCCGTCTTGTGACATTTATCACTCCCTAATGGAGGGTGCCGCCTTATCATCTCCTGGTTGCCCCTTCAAGGAGGCGTACATCGGCCATACAAGACTAGCTCCTCCCATCCAGTCTTAACAACAACCGGTTGTTTTTATGACCTCTTATCCCTTATACCTATAGGGTTTATGGTTACGAGACTGCACCCTAAGTGGAGTTTTCTTGGGCCGAGTGCAGCATGTGCCAAGACTTTCCAAGAATGGCCGAGACACTTCAAATGTCCCAGGCACTCTTGGCTCAACCGTGTACCTCGGCGCCTTGAGCATACACTGAATCCTTGGAAGAGACCCTCGGGCGTCCAACCATGGTATAACCTTATATATATATAGTTGGAAATCCAAGGTATCTCTCCTGGATAGGCTTTCATGGGCCCCAAATTTTCATGACTCAGGTTCCAGGGGCGGTGTAACCTTTTCCCTGAGCCATGTCAAGAGATACCCCCTTATATGACGCACTTTAGGTCTTACATTTGCCTCTTGAGAAATATCATTCGCGAACTAGGGTGTACGCCATAAAGGTTCGTCCCATTCACTCACTCTTTCATTTTTTTTAATTCATTCAATCATTCATTTTTGTTTTTCTCTTGTTATTTTGTTTGCGAAGCTATCGCACAATCTTGCATTGTTTATTCATTTTTGGTTTTCAATTCTTCAATCAAATTTTCATACATTCTCTATGGCGAGATTCTCGCGTATTTCTTCTTCAATTATTGTTTGTTCCTCTTACTCTTGATGTGCCTTTGCCATTGATTTTGATAATAATGATTATTCATTTCTTACACTTTTTGCTCCTGCTGCTCTCTGCTTCTGCATCATTCAAACCTCTTAATGATTCCTTTCCATCATAATTTTCAACTGTTTTCATGCACTTGCTTCGCAATGTATCTTCACCTCTTGTATCTATGGTATCCACCATCAACCTTTCTTTTCTTTGTTCATCTTTTATATTTTGCTTCCAGCCCTTTCTTTTTGCAGCTCTTTCCTCGCAACTCTCCACATCAATCTCATAGCATTTTTGTCCTTCCATCCAGTCTCCCTTTATAACTCCAACACCGCTAGGATGAGGAAACTTTATACACTGATGATAATTCGACGCTACACCTGCAATTTCGTGCAACCATGGCCTTCCGATCAATGCATTATAAGGGGACTCCACATCGACTACACAGAACAAAATTTCAGTTGATAATCCTTGCAAGGGTATTCTCATATGAACTTCTCCTTTAGGCTTATTCGTTGTGCCATTGAAACCATATATTTTATACGTCGAAGGTATCAACTCTTCATCTTTCCCACCCATAGTCTTGTAAGTATGGTAAAAAAGAATGTTTACTGAGCTCCCTGTATCAATTAAGATTCTATTGATCGCCCAGGAATTTTCTGCTTCATCATCTTCGCCATCTACAGGTTTTGGATTAATTTCCAATTTTACGACCAATGGGTATCATGCGTCTCTCGCCTTCAGAATCTCTTCCACATGAAAGAAATAATCTGCATTTGCCATTCTTTTAATCTGCGATGTCTTCGCGATGTTCATCACTTCTCTATTATCGGCATCCCTCGCAAAAACCCTACGAGAAACATTATCATGAAAATCTTCATTTGTTCGGTATGAATGTACAATGGAGTTGCAAAACAAATTTTTAGCTTTCGTTCCAACTTCTATTACGAATGTTTCTTTCCCCTTTCTTGAGTTTGTCCTATGCATTTCTCGGCGTGTGGTGGTAACGGTTGAACCTTCTCTTCACTTATTAGAAAATGATTCAGCTTTCCTTGGTCAATCATTCTGAGGATGATTCTTTTTATATTTCTGCAGATCATTTGTTAGGTGTCCATGAAAGCGGTGGTAAGAAGCAGAACTCGTGACTTCTATCACTTGGTGGTGGCTCATTCCCCATGTTCCATGGTCCGGTATGTTTTCCATTAAGAGTATAGCTTCCCATATTTTTCCACACTAGTATTTAATGGTGGCATTTTGATTTCCTCCCATACTACTCTGTGACTTCGCTGCCCTCCATGATAATTCTGCCTTCGACTTCCATAAGTTTCTTGCGGATGATCAAGTCTTTGAATTTTGTTATTGCCGCCACGGTTGTAGTAATTCCTTTCTCTTTCAAATTCTTCCTGATCACGACTTCCCATAGCTACTATCTTTGGCTGTCCCTCATCTATTGTCCTTTCTTGTTGCCCTTGCGAAGTGCTCATTCATTGTGTTTATCAATTTGGGTAATAAGCTTGCATTCGCAGCATTTGAATTTGTATTCGCAACTGGGTATGATTCCATCTCATTTTGCCTTTCCTCTAGAGCAATATATTCCTCCTGAAGTTCTCGTAACTCAGTCATTGTAATTGTATTCTTGACTCTAAAAATTTGAATATATAACAAATTGGTTGCGAACATAGCGTTTATGAATGATAGAATAAGATATCTTTCATCCACTCGTCCAGCCATTTCGCTACACATTGTCTTCCACCTCACAGTTAAGTGTCTCAAACTTTCGCCAACTCTTTGTTTCAGCCCAAATACATCTTCAATTCCTGGTCGCGAGGAGTTGTTACTTATATATGCCCCTAAGAATATAGCTTGTAAATGGTTGAATGACGTGATTGTGTTTCTTGGTAAACCCTCAAACCATTTCAATGCTTCTCCTGTTAAACTAGATGCAAAATATTTGCATCAAGTATAGCGTCATGATTTTCCCATTGTAGCATACATCTCACATACGCTTTGATGTGTTGTATTGCGCAAGTTGTTCCATCAAAAATGCTTTGGTTAATGCGGGTAAATTGCACTTTGGGGGTATTCCTCCTAATCGCACCTCTAGTGTAAAGGGGTTTTCGCACTTCTTCGATGGCCTCATCCAATTGTCTTCTTCCTCCTCCCCTTCTATTGTTCAATATTCCTCTCATCTCTGCCAACTCTCTCAAGATTTGTTCATTTACATCAGGATTCGAATTTATTGGTCTTTTTAGCTCTGCCTCTCTCCTTTTGCGTTCATGTCTACTTTGATTTTCTTGTTCATTTTTTCTTCTTTCTTTCTCTGCGACTTTCTCCTTCATCTCGTTCACGAATTCGCACACCATTATATCTATCATTTTCTCTTCTTGGTTGTCCATCGATTCTCCTTTGTATTCTTTCATATTCTTCATTGATATTTCCATTGTTGCGATTTTGCTCGCGCCTTCTTTCTCGATTGTCATGATTGTTCTGCCGAATTGCTTCCTCCAATTCCCGTTCTTCCATTTCTACTCTTAATCTTTCCCTTTCGCAAGCTAGACGTGCTTGTTCAATATAATGTTTTTCGATGTCATCTTCAATCTCCTTTTGTTTCCTCCGTGTTTCTCTCCCATGCAGTTCTTCTTCCTTCTTCTTGATTTTCTTCACCAATTGGATTATTCTGCCCTTGACGCTGCCTATTTTCTTGATTTCCTTCATTTTGGCCATTCTGTAGAATTTCAGGACGTGGAATATAACGATCTTCTACCACTTCTCTTCTCTCGCAACATCCTTCACCGAGATTTGGCTCCCTTTCTAGATTTTCTTCATTAACATTTTCTACAGGTAATGTTCTCCTCATATCTTCTCTAACCGATCCTGATCTTGACCTGGTATTACTTCTCGACCTTCTATTTTGCAACCTCATATTTTCCATTCTTAACTCATGGTTTTGCCTTGTTAAATTTGCACGTTCTTCCGCTTCTAACCGCCTTTCTTCATGTATTATTTGTCTCAATGCTTCTAATGCTGCGACTTCTTCATTTCCACGAATTGTTTCTCCCATCTCTTCTCGATTTCTCTCCTCTTGTCCATTATTTATCAATTGTTGCACTTCTTCTCTCTCTTCCAAAGAATCTGATCTCCATGTATGCACACTCACCCTATCATAATCTATTACTCTATTCGGTCTTTGGTTGAATTGGTGGTTGAATCGGCCTTCTTCTCTATCTCTTGCGTTTATTCTTGATGGTTCACCTACTTCATTTCTCCTTTCTCCAGCTAATCTCCGCTTCTTCTAACAGTTGTTGGTTGTTACGATGCATTCCTTCTTCTAGCCATTTCTCAATTTCGGTAAGTTGTTTGAAAATTAAATAAAATTTCTTTCTTGTTACTCCCGATTCTTTCAATTCACAAGGTTGATCTCTACTCAATCCTGTTTCTAGCGCCATTATGTAGTTGCAGGAAATCCTACACTACACCCGTCACTAGAATATACACAATTAAGTCATTTTAAGATGAATGATTATGATTTCTATTGATTGAGTACTTGAATCTTTACAATATGAAATAGAAATGAATAATAGAATTACAATCACTCTAAAACTTTCTCTCTCCTAAAGACTTGCTTAACAATTCAAAAAGAACTCTCTTACAACAGATTTACTCAACCCTTTATATAGGGTAGTACTCAGTGGATGACAGCTAAGCTGTCCTTTATTTTCGGGAATGTCTTGCGAAATATCGCAAGTGTACATGTATCAATTCTCGCGACACTTCTAAATTTCGTTGAATCTTCATATCTTTCTCATGTTTTGGCTGTCGTCATTCATTGCGTCATTTATTTTACTTCCATGCGTCTCCCTCGCAATGTCGTCATTTATTAATCTCGCGAAGTATTGATGTCGCGATATTCTGATCCTACATGGTGGGGCCAAGGGTTTGGCATGCCGTTGGCACATGGCGCGCGGCTAGCATGGCTAGGGCCAAGGCAAGGTGCGGTTTGGCTTGGCATGGTGGGGCCAAGGGTTTGGCATGTCGTTGGCACATGGCGCGGCTAGCATGGCTAGGGCCGGGAGCGAGGTGCGGTTTGGCTTGGCATGGTGGGGCCAAGGGTTTGGCATGCGGGTTGGCACATGGCGCGCTAGCATGGCTAGGGCCAAGGCAAGGTGCGGTTTGGCTTGGCTTGGCATGGTTGGGCCAAGGGTTTGGCATGCCGTTGGCACATGGTGCGGCTAGCATGGCTAGGGCCAAGGCAAGGTGCGGTTTGGCTTGGCATGGTGGGGCCAATGGTTTGGAACGCCGTTGGCACATGGCGCGGCTAGCATGGCTAGGGCCAAGGCAAGGTGCGGTTTGGCTTGGCATGGTGGGGCCAAGGGTTTGGCATGCCATTGGCACATGGCGCGGCTAGCATGGTTGACATGCCTTGGCGCGGTAGGTGTGGATGGCATGATTTGCCATTGGCACAGGGGTGCGGCTAGCATGGTTGGCATGCCTTGGCACGGTAGGATATGGCTGGCATGATGAGCCATTGGCACAGGGGTGCGACTAGCATGGTTGGCATGCCTTGGCGCGGTAGGTGTGGCTGGCATGATTTGCCATTGGCACGGGGGTGCGGCTAGCATGGTTGGCATGCCTTGGCGCGGTAGGATGTGGGTGGCATGATGAGCCATTGGCACAGGGGTGCGGCTAGCATGGTTGGCATGCCTTGGCGCGGTAGGTGTGGCTGGCATGATTTGCCATTTGCACAGGGGTGCGGCTAGCATGGTTGGCATGCCTTGGCGCGGTAGGTGTGGCTGGCATGATTTGCCATTGGCACATGGGTGTGGCTAGCATGGTTGGCATGCCTTGGCGCGGTAGGATGTAGCTGGCATGATAAGCCATTGGCACGGGGTGCGGATAGCATGGTTGTCATGCCTTGGCGCGGTAGGTGTGGCTGGCATGATTTGTCATTGGCACGGGGGTGCGGCTAGCATGGTTGGCATGCCTTGGCGCGGTAGGTGTGGCTGTCATGATTTGCCATTGGCACGGGGGTGCGGCTAGCATGGTTGGCATGCCTTGGCGCGGTAGGTGTGGCTTGCATGATTTGCCATTGGCACAGGGGTGCGGCTAACATGGTTGGCATGCCTTGGCACGGTAGGTGTGGCTGGCATGATTTGCCATTGGCACAGGGGTGCGGCTAGCATGGTTGGCATGCCTTGGCGAGGTAGGATATGGATAGCATGATGAGCCATTGGCACAGGGGTGCTGCTAGCATGGTTGGCATGCCTTGGCGCGGTAGGTGTGGCTGACATGATTTGCCATTGGCACAGGGGTGCGGCTATCATGGTTGGCATGCCTTGGCGCGGTAGGTGTGGCTGGCATGATTTGCCATTGGCACGTGCGGTGTGAGAATTAGGGTTTTGGCTTGTCGAAACCCTAATTAGCATTTTAAAAAAAAAGGTACCCTGGTAATTTTAGCACAGTCAAATTAAAGGTGTCAATAAATGCGCTTGGTGGAGACATTATTACTCAAGTTCTGTGACGTCATTGTCTGACTAGGGTTTTACGATTTTAACCCTAAGCTAAAAACCACCATCCACATTAAGTCCCCTGCTTAGCTCGGAAGAGGGGCATTGTTGCGAGGTAAGCATATGATGGTGACAGACAAGGATGGAATCGAAACGTAAGTCATACAAGATGGTCAGGAAAGTCCGACTAACCTTTTTGATAGGAAGGGAGAGTTCATGATCCCGAGTTCGGCAGTCTTGCATAAATTCTATTTGTGGCGTAGACCATGAAGTGGTGAGATGAGGATCGTCGGTTTTGTCTGTCTACGCATCATCTTGACTGGGTTAGGGAACGTCATAACGCTGGCTTGGCAGGTCTGTTGGTATTGGCAAGTCACGGTGCGTACGGCTTGGAGAGGCAAAACACGTGGGAACTGTTTGGAGAGGCAAAGAATGGCAGACGGTTTTGGCATGATGAGGCCACGACAATGGAACGGACAACTTGGCGCGGTGCGGTCATGGTACGGTGCGATTCGGTGAGGTGTGTACGAACGGCTCGGCGCGGTGGTGATTTGTCTTTGCGGGCCCGATTGCCCCTCTTCTTGTGTAACTTGAACTGGGATTTTTTTTTTCTTTTTTTTCTTAAGACCCGAGAGTGTTATGCCCATAAAAGGGGCATTACTCCTTCTTCTCAGGTTACATTGTCAGTTTTGTTCCCGAATTTCGATGATGGTGGTCAGAAAAGCAAAACGCGAGCAAGCACGTCTCAAACACATACTTCCGCGTTTTCTCACCAAACCCTTATTATCTCGCATAGCCAGGCACGAGACTTTCCCTTTTTATTTACTTGGTAGAATAGGTTTTAATTAAGACCGTAAATTACGCCTTAATTATCAATTAGTAGAAAGCATTCCTTTTCGGGATTGCATTATTCTGCCGATAAGAGATGACCTTGGATCCTTCATTCGCATAGTTTGTCTTGAAATCATGCTCGCCCTCCTTGCAGGTATCGTCTCATGTTTTCTGGTTTCCGTTTTGTCTTCTTCCTTATGTATGCTGCCGGTGTAAAATAGGGTAAAAAATTGCCTAATTTCTCTGGTTTTGTAGTGCACAATGAGATCTTCCGGAGGCAGCCGTACCTCTAACCTTTCAGAGAGAAGCTTTGGAATCAGCGAAAGCTAGTTTTATTCTTATGAGGAGGCGTTAGATAGAATTGAATCTCTGTTCCATGAAGCTTGCAGAATTATTCAGGCCTACCTTCCACCCATCTAGGTGAAGTGCGAGTACGTGTTCAGACTTTCTTGGATTCAGTGGACATGGAGGAGGAATGGGAGAGTAACGAAGCGCCTTGGTGTGCTGAGAGACCTCGGTGTAGTAAGACTTCTTCACGGCCCAATGCTAGGGCGGTACAACCCGCTTCTGGGTTGAAACGACAGAAAACTGAGCCTGCGAAACTTTCAGGGGAAAACCGACGTAACTTCTTTGTTCAGGGTGGTTTCACAATTCTTGATTCGGATGCGGATGAATCGGGAAATTCGCCTCATAAGGTTGCTGAGAAAACCCTCAAGGAATACGCCTTTGATGAAACTGAGACAGACTTCGGGGTAGGTGCCGAGACTGTTGTTGGCGACATCGGGCGGGTCATGGTGGCATATGCTGGACCGGTTGTTGATGCGAGCGTCGGGAAGGAGACGAGTGCTGTTGCTGCTAAGGCGGTTTTTGGATGGGATGTTGAGGTTGCTACTGTTGATGCGGCCGTCGGATGGAACCTTTGTTGCCCAAGAGATTGTTGGGGAAAGTGCTTGAAAGGATTTTTGACTGAGCCGACTCGTGTGTCAACTTTCGATGACTAGATTCTCCTTTTATTGTTTCTATCTGTTGTGTAGTCGTCCTGATGCTTTGCAAACTCGTCTTTACCTTCTTTGTATTCGTGGCGAAGTTAGGGCTTCGCCAATTAGCATCCCGTTTGCAATTTCTTATTTTTGAATGATTGAATAGGGTATTTCTAACACGACTTTGGCTTTCTGGTTGTGATATGATGGCTTCTCAATGATTTTGGATTGGTTTGGTATATTTTTCTGAAATTTGGGAAAACCCACTCGGAAGGAAATGCATGTTGTTGTTTTTTTTTTAACGAAAAAAAAAACGAAACTCCGGAGAAGAATACAAACGGTGTATTCATGTAGGGCAAATACAAATATCAGGAGAAACTGTTGAATGAAATACTAAAGGGAGAGTGGCTGGGAAAAGTACAGCGTTTTAGGGATAGGAAAGCTTGATCCATCGCGAGTGAACTATCACACCTTCCGGCTTGTCCGCGTTGATGAGATTGCAGTATCCTCCTAAAAGAACGTCTGCCACCAGATAAGGTTCGTCTTCTTTTTCCTCAGGAAAACCAATCTGAACAGTTATCTTTACCGTCATCCTCCCTACTTGAAACGAGTTCACTTTGACCACTATATCTCCGATTAAAAACGGGTTCACGTGTTGTGCAACCATTTGAATCTTGGTCTCATTGGTTTCGATGGCAGCTTCCAAATTCTTTGCAAAACGTTTGAATGGCCCAGCACCCCATTCACATCTCTTGACAGAGTCCGCTAGTAATCGCGGCGAGTCCATGACGAAATGGTGAAGAAATGACTCGGTTGTAGAGAAGATCGTTCGGCCGACTTACTTGCATTTGGAATCCACGAGTTAGCGCCAACGGGTCTTCTCCAAGCGTCAGAGTTCCATCAGCAATTCGTCAATGCGGTAGCAAGTAGGATGGTTTGTTGAAGATTCTTTCGGGCGTTGACATTGGTAGAGGGGATGTGCCCAATTTCGCCTTGTTGTCGAGTACCCACAAGTGCCCCAATATCAGGTCGTAGCCCAGTTTTTTGACAATGTGAAATTTGCCACGCGTTATAGTGTCTCCTATCTTGACCTCGAGGTTGATGTAGCCGTGCGCGTTCAAGGCTTCCCCTCTTGGGTTCTCAATCACGGACGGGGATTGGGTAGCTTCTTGTTTCGTAAACCCCGCTGCCTTCAGAGTCTTGAAAGTGATAATATTGAAGTCAGAGGCCGCGTCGACAAGCGTGTTGTCGAATTCAATACCTCTTAAATAGGATGTGATCATCAGTCTCCAGTTTTCCTTTTCGATCCCGTTTGCTGGGGGAGCTTGGGCTCCTGACTTGACTTTCATGGAGGGAAAAAGTCGTTTGCCTGACACGACGCGATTGAGAGCCGCGAAAATATCTTGGCGCTGCACCTTGGAAAGGTAGATAATTTCGCATACGTTTTGCATCATGGACTGCACCGTCTCATGCACGGAGTCCCCAGAGACCCCACAATTCCTTACTGAAAGTGGGTCTCGGTGTACTCCCTCGCTTCTTAGTTGGAGTTCCCCTGCTTCTATCTTTTCTTTGAAGATATGTTTTAGCCTGTTGCAATCACTGGTTGGGTGGTGAACAAATCTGTGGTAGTGGCAGTATTTGGGGTTTGCCATCTCAGCCTCAGTCGGTGGGCATCTGGGATATGGTAGTCTGATAACATCGTCTTGAATCCATGCTTCTAAGAGATCGATCACCTCCTCAATGGGAAACGGGAAATCCAAGGTATTTCCTTCAATTTCGTGATGACGCATGGGAGCTTTAGCGGCGGCCTTCCGTGGCGGAGTTCCCCGTCGTGCTGATGCTTCACGTTTAGGCTGCTGGTCTGCAGATGGGGCTTTCCTTTTCCCTTCTTCGTTTACTACGCTTACAGAGGAGGGGCCAGTGTTAAATTGTTTGCTGAGGAGGCGTCTATTTCCGCGAGTTCCGCGCATGTCTTTGGTTCTGGTCGGTCTATCCCTTTCCAATAACGATGGTGCTTTGTCATTGCGGATCGTCGGCGACTTCATGGAGTTCGGAGAATGTCCGAAACGCAGGTTCTCTAGCAAGGCGCGGTAGATGGGATCCATACCGTTGATGCATGTATTCACCGATTATTGCTCGGTCACGTTTGGGTCATGACGAGTCTAGTGCTTGAACCACAGAATCTCTTAACGAAATCATTCGGATATTCGTTGTCCCGTTTGGTACATTCTTCCTAAGTCCGAGAAGGTAACTTGTTCGAGACACGAAGAAGTACTTCTTGTAAAATGCGGTAACCATGCTACCCCGTTGGGAATGTTGTTTGGCGTGATCTTTGTTGTACCACGTGTAAGCTTTTCCAAGAAGAGATTTGAAAACTCCCTCGAGGACGGAGAACGTGATTGTATTCGTGTTCGCCCGGAATTCGAGGAAGCGAGAGACGTGTTCACGTGCATTTCCGGTGCCATCATACATGGTGAATTTAGGAGAGGAGTATCCTCTTGGGAGAGAATTCTTTGTATTTCGGATGGGTAAGGAGGTTGATCTTGATGCATGTCTATTTCATCATTCTTGACTCGATTCCTGAGAAGTTGTTCCGAGATCCTCTCGTGTGACAAAATTGGATGGCTGACTTCTTTTCGATGGGGTCCCTTGCACGAGTCTCGTCGTCCCGGAGACGCGTTCGCGTCGGCGCTAAGCGTCGGGGGTGTTGGAGGCGTTTCTAAATGGCTTTGGATGGCATGACTCACGCGGCCACTACAAAGCAGAGAGGGCCTTTGATTAAGCTTTTCAAACTGTCGGGCTTTGAGAAAGATTTGCGAGTACTTCTTCATTTTTCCGATACGCGTCGAAACCATATCCGATAACCTTCATTGGGCTGCGCGAGAACCTCCAACATCCAAAATGCCCGGAAAGTTTGGGACATGATGAGAACACCGTTCCATCAAATCGGCGATGGTGATATAGGAACATCACCAAATTTTTGTCGGCTTCCTTTAGATTGTAAATTTATATTTTTTCCCTGGTTCCTCTAAATCAAATGGTTTCTCGTCCCATTGGTGGGGTAGTTGGAGTCTTAGTGGCGGTTGGAAAGCAAAATGCGTCATGCTTGATGAAAATAACGCGTTAGGAACCTTCGATTCCAGTAGCGGCAGCTCTGGCCCTGGTGACTGGCGGCGTTACACCTGAAGGAGTGCCTTCAGTACTGCCAGGATTAGCGAGTTACGCAGGGACGTTAGAGGCGCGGCGTGCTCAAGCCAACCCAGGCCCTGGTGATCGGCGTTACACCCGAAGGAGTTCCTTCGGTGCTATTGGGGTCAGTAGATGGCATAGTGATGTTGTTGGAAGTAGCGTTAACACCAGGGACAGATTCTGCGTTGGTGTTCTCGGCAGTTGATCCGGATATGAGTTCCACCATGTTGGAGTTGTAAGTGAAATGTGATATCGGAAATTTGGAAATCGATATTGCAACCGATAGATTGATCTCCCACTGTGGTGGTCGCCAATTGTTTGTGGGTGAAAATGGTTTTATACACTGATTTTGGTAATTTCGGTGTGTGGGTGAGAAATAACTAATTTAAACCTAAACAATGTATTGCAAGGGAGTACTTTAGATTCGAGAGATCATTAACAGACAAGTCCTAAAACCAAGAAATGGTCGTTCAGACTTGCTTCGGTCACAAAGTGGAGGAGAATGGGTTGGTTTTGGGGAGGAAGCAAGGAAAGTGATGAGACCAGAATAGTTGATTACGGAAGAGTAGTTGTGTTACGACTTGTATCGGAAAGTGGGAAGCTAACGAGATGGGGGAAAGCTAGCAAACGTTTTTCTGAGTGGTGTATGCTTCGGTGGAAATAGGTAAGACCTATTTATACAAGTCGAAGTGAAACGTACTCCGGTCTCATTAAGGAATGGAAAAATGGGTGAATAAATGGGAGGAGGTGGTAACGTTAACGCGTGGAATTGATGTTCCATAAAACCGTTAACGCATGGAATTGATGTTCCATAAAAAGAACGTTTCAACATTAACTCCCTGTATTTACTAACCGCCTCATCCTTATGACGGGCGTAGTGTACGCCGCGCGCTATAAACCGCCAAACCAATACCCTAAGAGGATCCCCCAGTTTGTGATATGTGTTGATGTCTCGAATGTTTTTGTGGAAAACATGTAGCATGTTGTTGTTGCCTGGAAAGTCGCACTGGGGAGACATGCTAGCTTGGTGACCTTCGACGGTCGAGATTTTGCATCTCAAGATGAAAGATAGTTGTTGATCGTTGTACCCTTTTGTTTTGGTAGCCGCGTAGGGAAGGCCAGCATGGTGGCGCGGCTAGGTTGGCATGCTGTTGGCATTGCATGGTTTGGCATGGCATGGTTTGGCATGGCCAAACTTAGGTTTTCGGGCCAAAGGTTACCATGCATCGTCTGGTAACCTAGGATGGCTGGGATTGAAGGGGGGCCATAGATCGTCGCACGCCTTCTTTTTTGGTAGCCGCGTAAGGAAGGCCAGCATGGTGGCGCGGCTAAGTTGGCATGCCGTTGGCATGGCATGGTTTGGCGTGGCCAAACTTAGGTTTTTGGGCCAAAGGTTACCATGCGTCGTCTGGTAACCTTGGATGGCTAGGATTTGCTCCTGGGATTGAAGGGGGAACGTGGATCGCCGCACTTCTTCGTTTTGGTAGCAGCGTAGGGAAGGCCAGCATGGTGGCGCGGCTAGGTTGGCATGCCATTGGCATGGCATGGTTTGGCGTGGTCAAACTTAGGTTTTCGGGCCAAAGGTTACCATGCGATGCATGGTAACCTTGGATGGCTAGGATTTGCTCTTGGGATTGAAAGGGGACCGTTGATCGTCGCACGCCTTCGTTTTTGGTAGCCGCATAGGGAAGGCCAGCATGGTGGCGCGGCTAGGTGTGTTTGGCATGTGGGGCCAATGGCTTAGCATGCCGTTGGCGCATGGTGCGGCTAGCATGGCTAGGGCCAAGGCAAGGTGCGGTTTGTCTTGGCATGTGGGGCCATGGGTTCGGCATGCCGTTGGCACATGGCGCGACTAGTATGACTAGGACCAAGGCAAGGTGCGGTTTGGCTTGGCATGGTAGGGCCAAGGGTTTGGCATGCCGTTGGAACATGGCGCGGCTAGCATGGATAGGGCCAAGGCAAGGTGCGGTTTGGCTTGGCATGGTGGGGCCAAGGGTTTGGCATGCCGTTGGCACATGGCGCGGCTAGCATGGCTAGGGCCAAGGCAAGGTGCGGTTTGGCTTGGCATGGTGGAGCCAATGGTTTGGCATGTCGTTGGCACATGGCGCGGCTAGCATGGTTAGGGCTAAGGCAAGGTGCGGTTTGGCTTGGCATGGTGGGGCCAAGGGTTTGGCATGCCGTTGGCACATGGCGCGGCTAGCATGGCTAGGGCCAAGGCAAGGTGCGGTTTGGCTTGATATGGTGGGGCCAAGGGTTTGGCATGTCGTTGGCACATGGCGCGGCTAGCATAGCTAGGGCCATGGCAAGGTGCGGTTTGGCTTGGCATGGTGGGGCCAAGGGTTTTGGCATGCCGTTGGCACATGGCGCGGCTAGCATGGCTAGGGCCAAGGCAAGGTGCGGTTTGGCTTGGCATGGTAGGGCCAAGGGTTTGGCATGCCGTTGGCACATGACGCGGCTAGCATGGCTAGGGCCAAGGCAAGGTGCGGTTTGGCTTGGCATGGTGGGGCCAAGGTTTTGGCATGCCGCTGGCACATGGTGTGGCTAGCATGGTTGACATGCCTTGGCGCGGTAGGTGTGGATGGCATGATTTGCCATTGGCACAGGGGTGCGGCTAGCATGGTTGGCATGCCTTGGCGCGGTAGGATGTGGCTGGCATGATGAGCCATTGGCACAGGGTGCGGCTAACATGGTTGGCATGCCTTGGCGCGGTAGGTGTGGCTGGCATGATTTGCCATTGGCAGAGGGGTGCGGCTAGCATGGTTGGCATGCCTTGGCGCGGTAGGTGTGGCTGGCATGATTTTCCATTGGCACAGGGGTGCGGCTAGCATGGTTGGCATGCCTTGGCTCCGTAGGATGTGGCTGGCATGATGAGCCATTGGCACGGGGGTGCGGCTAGCATGGTTGGCATGCCTTGGCGCGGTAGGTGTGGCTGGCATGATTTTCCATTGGCACAGGGGTGCGGCTAGCATGGTTGGCATGCCTTGGCGCGGTAGGTGTGGCTGGTATGATTTGCCATTAGCATAGGGGTGCGGCTAGCATGGTTGGCATGCCTTGGCGCGGTAGGTGTGGCTGGCATGATTTGCCATTGGCACAGGGGTGCGGCTAGCATGGTTGGCATGCCTTGGCGCGGTAGGATGTGGCTGGCATGATGATCCATTGAAACAGGGTGCGGCTAGCATGGTTGGCATGCCTTGGCGCGGTAGGTGTGGCTGGCATGATTTTCTATTGGCATAGGGGTGCGGCTAGCATGGTTGGCATGCCTTGGCGCGGTAGGTGTGGATGGCATGATTTGCCATTGGCACAGGGGTGCGGCTAGCATGGTTGGCATGCCTTGGCGCGGTAGGCGTGGCTGTCATGATTTGCCATTGGTATAGGGGTGCGGCTAGCATGGTTGGCATGCCTTGGCGTGGTAGGTGTGGCTGGCATGATTTTCCATTGGCACGTGCGGTGTGAGAATTAGGGTTTTGGCTTGTCAAAACCCTAATTAGCATTTTTTTTTTAAAGGTACCCTAGTAATTTTCTCGCAGTCAAATTAAAGGGTTCAATAAATGCGCTTGGTGGAGACATTATTACTCAAGTTCTGTGACGTCATTGTCTGACTAGGGTTTTACGATTTTAACCCTAAGCTAAAAACCACCATCATCAGAAGGTTATCTTGTTGTCGTATTGTCTCGATCTCATATCCATAGACGATCATACGAAGTATGAACCGGTTAGTTGTATTGTCTCGACTCAGTCCATAGACAATAACTTTCGGAGAAAAGACTTATAGGTGGAAAAGTTTTAGATTGAGGTATATTTGGGTACCCTCGTCTTTTCAGATAGGATCAACATGAGGTAGGTTGAGGTTAATCTCATGATTTTGAGTCCCTATGTAGTCAGCTGGGACCCAAACGAAGGGAGGCTTACATGCCTAATAACGTTCATATGAGACTTTGGCTTACTCATTCTTGACTAGCGTATCTTGCATATACGAGCTGGGAATCAATTACGATTGGGTTTACATAGTGGGAGCCGACATGATCAATGTATTTCGCGGGGATGTACAACTAATTTGTTGAAAGGTCCCGTAGACAAGATAACCAGTGTATCTCGTGGGGAAGTATAAGGAATTTTTCAAGAAGCCTCATTGGTCGAGTCGAGGCGTAGAGTAGGCGTGGCTAGTGTATTTCGCGATGATGTAATATGAGTCAGTCTTTGGTCTCAAGTAGGGACAAGTCATACTTACGGGACACATAGATATCTTTGCTCCGAGGAAGTTTTTACGTGACCAGTAGTCCATCGGGGATTATTCTAGGGATCACAATATCATAGCCAGTTGCATCTCACGAAGACATGCTGAAACCATGGTTGTTATGGTTATTTGTCCATCGGGGACGCTTTACGCTCTACAGATAACCAGCAGTCCGCTAGGAACGCATGCTAAGAATCACAACATTAGGACTAGCAGTGTCCACTAGGGACGTATATTAGAAATCGTGGCTATTAGTTCCTTGAGGACCAAGGGCTTAGCCTTTCCTGCGATATTTGAGTTTCGTCATATGAAGCTGAGCATATCTTTTGGAAATGAGGATCAAACTTATATTCAGGGCTCCTTTCACACCCAATTCTCTCTCCTTTTCATTTTGGCAAACTTTGAAGACAATTATTGGCTTAGAAAGATGACTCACTCCCTAGCTGTGGAATTACCATTTTGTATGTGGTTTTGAAATGACAATTTTTCCATTTGTCTAAATTTCACCATCTACATTGTTAGAGCATAGCTCGGTTGAACCCACCAAGCGTTGGTATGTCAAGTTTGGTTGTCATATTTTAGTGAACCAAAACTCATTTAAAGAGTCGCTTGATTATGTACTAGAGTCAACTTTGTACAGGTTAGCTTGAAAGTATTAGGATATAAGACATTACAAGTATTGCGAAGACTTGAAGAAGTGAAGAATTAAGGAGCTACAACGACAAAATCATCCTTCCACTTGAGGTTAGTGATATTTGACTTGAACTGTTTCCTTCCACTACACCATTTTTAAGGATTAGCAACGGCCCCTGGCTGTTGCTAACTGGGTTCGCAACGGCAGATGCCTTTTTCAAAACATCGTATTGTATTTTTTCGCAACGACATAATCTCCGTTGCGATTCTTGTTGAGCAACGGGGATTCGCAACGGACGGTGCCATTGCGAACGTGTTTATTCGCAACCGGAGTCTACCGTTGCTAAGTTGTTGCTAGTTACAGGAATACCCCTATCCGGAACTAAATGTTATTGGTTCTGGTTCTAATTTAGCAACAGAAAAGCGTCGTTGTTAACTTTTTGCAACAGAAAAAAAAAGGGTCAAGTCTTCATTGACCTGGTCAAAATCCATTTCCCCCCACATTTACCCCCTGCAGTTACCCAGTCCCCATATACAAACTATGTCATTCATTTTTTTTTTTTGATGAAGAGACGAAATTTATTAATCAAATAATAGAGTACAAGAGATTTAAAATCTCATTTTTGACAAAAACATTGGAAATAACACTTGATTTTGAAACTTTTTGTTGAATATCGGAAGACATGTGCCTAAGATGCTTTGACCGAGATTCCTTGGCTATGTAATCCGCTGCATAGTAGTATTTCCTGTTTATATAATTTACCTGGGCTTGTGGAAGATTTTCAAGGATGACTAAAGTTTCCTGAATGGTGTTGTCCGCGCTCCAAGGAGAATCCTTGCAGATCTTGTTGATCGAATCCTCTAGAACTTTGCAGTCCGTTGCTATCGAAACACTGGATAGAATATTTACGCTTAACCAGGATGAGGCTTTTGACAACGCTTTTGCTTCTGCATGAAAAGCTGAGGAGGCCCGCTCCGAACCTGCTGCAATATGCACGAAAGATTCGTTGTCTACTGAGTAAAGCAAAAAAGCGTACCCCATAGTTGAATCTTCTTTTTTGAAAGCTGCATCAGTAAATATGATCCAGTCCGTTTTTAAATTCGACAAATTTTCCTTTGGGATATTTCTTCCTTTGTTCTTCATTTGTATTTGTTTGATTCCTTGGGAATTCTGGTTCAGGAATTTATTGATTTGCTCTATGAGTTGATTCGGGCTCGGGGTGATTTTTTCGAACACCACCGAACATCTGTACTTCCAAATAAACCAAGCAATAGTTGCGATTTTTTCGACCACTGGGCTAGATCTTGGTCCGTGATCCACTCATGTATCCAATTTATTATTGAATCCGCGACAATTCTAGTATTCACTATTTCTAGAGACAGACCAAACCAGATAGCCCTAGCAAAGGGACGAAACCGAAAGAGGTGTTGTTCCGATTCTTGATCCTGAGAGTCGCACATCGGACATATTGTGCTTACTTCCTTATTATGTGCTCCAAGTCTTAAGTTTGTTGGTAGAGCTTTTTGTGATAATTTCCAAACAAATAACTTGATTCTCGGAATAACCTGTACTTTCCATAGTTTTTGCCAAGGAAAAGTATTTAGGCTATGATCTTCTTGGTTTTGGTTTATGATAAAGTTATAACTATTTTTAGCTGAGAATACTCCATAGGGATGATGTTGCCATCTTATTTTGTCATGTTCTTGCATTTTTGGTAATGGCTAAAATCTTTGCTCTTACCTCTGGCTCAAAATATGTATTAAGCTTGTCTTGGTCCCAAGTATCTTCAGGAGTTATCAACTCGTTTACCCTCTGCGGAATAGGATCTTGAATATTAACGGGCTTCTGAATAATATTTGTGTTAGGCACCCATTTATCTTCCCAGTTTTTCGTAGACGCTCCGTTTTTTATTTGCCAAACAAAATTACCTTTAATAAGCTCTAATCCTTTTCTTATGCTAGTCCAAATGCAAGATAATTTCGAAGACCTTGAGAATTCCAGAGGGTGGGATTTTGGGAAATATTTCGCTTTGAGAAGTTGAACCCATAATTGATCTTGTTCAGAAATAAAACGACTTGCAAGCTTCGTAAGAAGGGCTATGTTAAATTGGTGAGGATTCTTAATCCCTAGACCCCCTTGAGAAATGGGCTTGCAGATACTGATCCATGCCTTTATATAACCTCCCCTGCTTTTGTTTTTTTTTTGTTCCACCAAAAGTCCCTTTGAATTTTGTCTATTTGATCTAGAGTTTCTTTAGGGAGAGAAAGCACTTGCATTTGGTAGGTTGGAAAACCTTGAAGGATGGACTTTATTAGAACTGTTTTGCCGGCTTGGGAGAGAAGTTTAGACTTCCAACCCTGCAGTGTGCCATAGTATTTTTGAAGAAGGGGTTCGAAATTTTCTTTTCTATTTTTATCAAATAAAAGAGGGGTACCTAGGTATTTCTCATTTTTTGTTAGTAATGGGAGTTTTAGGATCCGCGCGATAATTTTCCCGTGTTTCGGATGAATCCTAGGGCTGAAGTAGATACCTGATTTTTGGAGGTTAACCATCTGACCCGTAATCTCACCAAATTTTGATAAGATATCTAACAAGTTTTTTGCTTCTCCTAAATTAGCTCTTGTGAATAAGAAACAATCATCTGCGAAGAAAAGGTGTGAAATATTCGGAGTATCTTTATTTATCTTGAGACCCGAAATTTTCTTTTCAGAAACAACTTTTTCCAGGAGCCTAGAAAGAATTTCCATGCAGATTAGGAAAAGGTATGGAGAGAGCGGATCACCTTGTCTTAGGCCTCTAGAGTTGGAGAAAGAGGTACCCGGAGAGCCATTTAGAAGAATAGAGAAAGAGGTGGTAGAAATGCATTGCATTATCAGATTTACCCAAGAATTACAAAACCCAAACGCTAGAAGAGCTGATTGAATGAAGTTCCACTCTACTCTGTCAAAAGCTTTAGAGAGATCTAATTTTAAAGCAAAATTTCCTTTTGTGGCTTTTGAATTTTTCATAGAGTGAATAAGCTCATGAGCGATGATAATGTTGTCCGTGATTTGACTCCCCGGAACTAAAGCAGATTGATTGGGTGATATTATCTTGTTTGGGATAGGTTTTAGCCTGTTGGCGAGAATCTTAGATATTATCTTGTAGATTGTGTTGCTCAGGATGATTGGCCTAAAATCTGCAGGGGTTTGTGGGGTGGCTATTTTAGGAATCAGGGTTATGAAAGAATGATTTAATTCTGGGTTCAAGTTTCCGTGTTTGAAAAAATCTTGAACAGTATATATTATTTCTGAGCCCAGTATATCCCGGTTGGATTTAAGAAAACCTGGTTGAAACCCATCTGGTCCAGGAGCACCCCATTGATTCATTTTGGAAATTGTCTTCCAGATTTCTTCTTTTGACGGAATAATAATTAACGAAGAAATTTCTATTTCAGTAATGCAAGGATCAATAAAACTAGACAAGTCGTCCACCGGGTTGATCATCTGAGAAGTGCCTATCTGGGTAAAATGATTTACCAGAAGGGTACTGATTTGTTCTCTGTCTGAAAGCCATAGACCCGATGGATCTCTAAGCGAGTTAATAGAATTGATTCTTTTTCTATTGGAGGCTGTAGCATGAAAATATTCTGTGTTTTGATCATATTCCTTGAAAAATTTGTCTCTTGAAATTTGATGATAATAATCGTTTTTGATTCTATACCATTTGCCTAACTCTGCTTGGAGTTGTCTAAGTTTTCCTAGATTTTTGGCGAGATTTCCATATCTATGAAGACTTTCAATCCTATTGTTCAGGGATTTAATATTTTTATGGATGTTTCCAAACACATCTGAATTCCATTGAGATAGGACCGAAGATAATAGTTTAAGCTTCGAATGAATATTTCTGTCTTGAGATGTGCTTGAGTGGTAATTCCAAGAGTTGGCCACTAAAGATGCTAAAGTAGGATGTGATAGACAGGATCTAATGCATCTAAAAGGTTTTTGTAATTTTTGTTTTTCTGGATTTGAATCCATAAGGAGCGGAGTATGATCGGAACCAACTCTTGGTAAATGACTCACCTTGTGTCTGGAAAATTTTGCGTCCATTGGGAGGAAGTTAAGGCTCTATCGATTCTTTCACAAATGTTGGCATCACCTTCTCTATTGTTTGACCATGTGAAAGGTGCTCCTTCGTAACCTGCGTCTTGTAGACCCAAAGAATCAATTGTCCGAATTATGAAGGATTTGCTGCTTGAACTTATTTTATTTTTCGCCTTGCTTTTCATCTAGGTCTAAAATAACGTTTAAATCTCCAATAACCAACCAAGGTTCCTTGACCTGTTGACCAATGTTAGCTATATATGACCATTGTTCAAATTTATCCTCCAACTCAACTGCACCATAAACACAAGTAATTAGCACCTCAGTTATTCCAATTTTTGTTTCAAAGTGGCACACGTTTAGGTTTGATGAGATTAGGTTCATTTTTACGTTATTGTGCCACGCTATGGATAACCCTTTCGCAATTCCCACGGAAGGAACTATAAACCAATCGGAAAATTGGGATTTTTTTAAGAGTGTTTCCATGCGAGACAACGGAGCTTTTGTCTCAGCAAGGAAGATCATATCATGCTTATAAAACTGATTGAGGTGGTTTAAATAGTCTTGAGTAATTGGGGTTCCGATTCCTTGTACGTTCCAAGAAAGAATTTTCATAATGACACTGGGAAAGTGGATTAAGGCAGCAAAAATTGCATAGAAAAGGATACATAGGAAAGTTGAATAGATTAAAAGAATGTTGAGAGTGGTATCAAAAAAATAAGAACATGAGTAAACTAACAAAAATTTCAGAGAAATTGAAAGGAAGAGACACAAAGAGAGCAACACTAATAAGAAAAAGAGCCAATAAGGAAACAACAAAGGTGGAGTGAGATATTAAATATGGGTACATGAAAAGAAGCAGGCAACCACAGAGCAAAAATTCACAACCAGGTAAGAGACAAGAAAAGGAAACTTAGTTCAGAAAACTAAATCTGGGACTGCTACAGCAGCTAAGATAGGGCCAGTCTAAACACACCAATTAAACTAAAGTAGGCTTGAGTATAAAAATTACATGAGCTGATTACAAGGGATTACTGACAGAAATTATAGTAGCTAGAAACAAGGAGTAAAAAGAAGATATACAGATGCTACAACAATAGACTAGATAGGAATATAACAAGAGACACATATATTACAGGAATTACAGAAAATATATACACAGAATTACGGACACAAGAGCCAAGCTAAACATGAAGGTAAGTATGGACAGACAGGTAAACAGGCAGCTAAGAAAACAAGAAATACTGAAATAAGACAGAGTAAAACAGAAATTAAACAACACATAGACTCTAATGGCCAGAGCATCTTTGAAGCACCCAAAAAAAAGATTTTTGTTGTTGAGATGGTCTTGGTCTTTACATATTATCCTTTGCAATGTTCTTGCCCTTTGAATTGTCCTTCAACTTGGCAGAAGCTGGGGTAGATGATTCACCTTTGAACCACTCATGTGGTAACGCAATGCTATTCAGCTGATGCTCATAGGTGTTGATTGACCCTTTTCCATTAGTATTATCAAGAGAAAATGGGTCAATTGTCCAAAAAAATTTAAAACACGGTTCAAATGGACGAGTAAAAAAAAGTACGGGTGAAATAGCTAAAAAAAATAGCAAGGATGAAACTGGATTCATCCTGGCTTATACTTAAAAAATAGCAAGGATGAAATGGATGCATCCTGTGTAAAATAAAAATAAGAAATGTAGGATCATAATATCGCAACGAACAAGGCTCGCGGGATTAATGAACGACGGTGTCGCGAGGAGTCGCGGGAGCTAAAATAAACGACGCAATGAATAACGACAGGCAAAACATAAAGAAGACGTGAGACCCGCGAAGGTTAAGAAGTGTCGCGAGAGTGAATGTTTGTGCATCTGCGACACTTCGCGAGACATTCTTCAAATAAAGGGTAACTTAGCAAACATTCACTATGTATTACCCTATATAAAGGGCTAAATGAGTCTGTAAGAGAGAGATCTTTTTGGAATTGTTGGGCAAGTCATTAGGAGAGAGAAAGTTTAAGCATGCTTTAATTTCTAAGTGTAATTCTATTTTCCTATGTAAACATTTCATGAATTCAATCAATAAATATTCTTGATCTTACATCTTTCAACGGATTAATTAAGCAAAATCGAGTAAGGGGTGTAGTGTGGGGAAATCCTTGCTACATATGCGCTAGAAACAGGGATTGGAGCAGAGATTGACGTAGAAATTGGAAGGAATTTGGATTAACAGAGAAAAGATTTGGAGAAGATACTCAAGAATTAATTTGAAAAGAAAAATGGCTAGAAGAAGAAATGTACAAGAGGCAACCAACGATTAAGAAGAGTGGGAGACTTCTTTGGAGAAAGGAGGAATGAAACAGGAGAATCGTCAAGGATGAATATGAGAAACGATGGAGAAGATCAAAACCAACCACCGATCTCCCCAGTAGCAAACGCGGTTGTGGATTATGATAGAGTAAGTGTACATACTTGGAGGTCTGATTCTGAAGACGAGAGAGAAGAGGAGCAGCACTGTGAACAATGGACAAGGAGAGCAAGGAATGAATGGAGAAAACGAAGAAATCGCGACATTAGAAAGATTGAGACAAACAATACACGAAGAGAGACGGTTAGAGTGCGGAAGAACGAGCAAACTTAACAAGACAGAATCATGAATTGAGGATGGAAAATATGAGGTTGCAAAATAGGAGATCTAGAAGTAGCGTGAGATCAAGTTCAAGATCGAATAGGGAAGAAAGAAGGAGAGTTTTACCAATGAAAAGTACAGGAAGAAACACAAAATCCGAGTATAGAGCATGGCGAGAGAAGAGGGAAATAGAAGATCGTTATATTCCTCAACCCGAAAATCTTCAAAATGAGCGGAATAGGGAAAATCAAGGAAACATGCAACTCCAAGAACCGAATGACCCAGTGCTCTTGAAGGGAGAATAATCTTGCACGGGAGAGAAGAATTGAGAAGAAACCGAGAAATCGAGGATGACATTGAGAGACACTACATTGAACAAGCGCTAGCTCGCGAGAGAGAAAGGATAAGAGCGAAATGGAAAATCAAGAGATGGAAGAGGCAATCCGGCGAATAACCATGACAACCGCGAAAGAAGAAGGGAACAAAATCGTACCAATAGAAATATTAATGAAGAATATGAGAGGTGCGGATGAGAGCCGAGAGACAGCCAAGAGGAGAGAACAACCGATATAATGGCGTGCGAATTGACGAAAGAAACGAAGAAGAGCGTCGCGAGAGAAAGAAGAGGAGAAAATAAACGAGCGGGAAGGTCAGATAGGCACGAGCGAAGAAGGAGAGAAGCGAGTTAAAAAGACCGGTAGAATCAAATTTTGAGGCAAATGAACAAATCTTAAGAGAATCAAGTGAAATGAGAGGATTCTTTGAACAATAGAAGGGAAGGAGGAAGGAGACAATTAGGATTTGCCATCGCAGAAGGCTGAAGAATCCTTCACGCTAGAAGTACAAATGGGAGGAATACCTCCTAAGTGCAATCTACCCGCATTAACCAATATCTTTGATGGAACAACCTGTGCGATACAACATATCAAGGCTTATATGAGATGTATGTTGCAGTGGGAGAATCATGATACCATACTGTGCAAATATTTCGCATCAAGCCTAATAGGAGAAGCACTAAAATGGTTTGAAGGTCTGCCAAGGAACACAATCGCATCATTTAACCATTTACAAGCCACATTCCTGGGAGCATACATAAGTAACAACTCTTGCGACCGAGTGTGAAGATGTATTCGGGTTGAGATAAAGGGTTGGCGAGAGCTTGAGGCGATTGACAATAAGATGGAGGACCATGTGTAGCGAAATGGCGGGACGAGTTGAGGAAAGATATCTTATTCTCTCATTTGTGAACGCTCTCTTCGCGACTAACTTGTTATACATTCAAATTTTAGAATCAAAAATACAATCACGATGGCGAAGCTGCGAGAGCTACAGGGAAGAATATATTGCCCTAGAAGAGACGAATGAAATGAATTCTTATCCAATCGCGAACACAAGCTCGAATGTTGCGAACGCAAGCTTGTTGCCTCAATTCATAAATACGGTGGCGAGCACTTCGCAAGGACAACAAGCAAGGAAAGGCACGAGGGACAGCAAGATAGTAGCCATGGGAAGCCACGATCAAGAGGAATTTGAACGAAAGGAACTATTACAACTGTAACGACAATAATAAGATTCATAGGCTAGATCATGTGCAAGAAACATACGGTGGACGAAGGCAAAATAACCGTGGAGGGCAGAAAAGTCCTTGAGAATAGTATGGGAAGAGATTAAGATGCCTCCAGCTGAATGCTAGTGTGGAAAAGATGCGGGAAGCTATACTAGTGATGGAAAATGTACCGGCACCTTGGAACGTGGGAATGGAACCACCGCCGAGCGATAGAAGTCATGAATTTTGTTCTTACCATCGCTTCCATGGGCATCAAACAAACGATTGTAGAAACATAAAGAGAATTATTCTCAGGATGATTGATCAGGGGAAGTTAAATCACTTTCTAAAGGGAGAAGAAACAGGCCAGACATTACCACCACCACCAGAGATGCACAGAACAGTGTCAGCGAAAGGAAAGGAAACATTTGTGATAGAAGTCGGGGCAAAAGCTAAAAATTTGAATTGCAACTCTATCGTCCACTCCTATCGCACAATCGAAGATTTTCATGACAACGTGCTCGAGAGAGTCTTTGCGAGAGATGCAAATGATAAAGAAATAATGAGCACAGCGAGAAGCGACTTGATTAGAAAAGTGGCACTAAAGACTATTTCTTTCTCTGCGGATGAAGTGCCAAAAAGGAAGAGAAACACATGATAGCCGTTGGTTGTGAAACTAGAGATTAACCCAAACCGGTTGATGGAGAAGATGATGAGGCGAAGCTTGTTTGGCGATCAACCAATCTAATCGACACCCCAAGTTCGGTGAATATTCTCTTCTACCATACTTACAAGACGATGGGAGGAAAAGATGAGGATTTGATCCCCTCGACATACAAGATATATGGCTTTAATGGCACTGCAAGCAAACCAAAGGGAGAGGTTCACATGAGAATACCTCTACAAGGATTATCAATCGATATTTTATTACGTGGTTGACGTGGAATCTCCATATAATGCGCTGATTGGAAGGCCATGGCTTCATGAAACCTTGGGAGTCGCATCAACATATCATCAATGTATAAAATTTCCACATCCAAATGGCATTGGTATCATACAGGGAGATTGGAAGGAGTCGCAACAATGTCATGAAGTCGATGTAGAAAGGCTGCAAGAAAGAAATACCAAAAGAAAAGGTTGGAAGCGGCATGTGAGAGATGAGCGAGAGAAAAGAAAAAATTGATGGTGGATGCTATAGAAGTAAGGGATCAACATACCTCGCGGGGTGAATGCCTAGAGACGGGCGAATATTATGGTCATAAAGAAGCAAAGGATATGAGGAACAAAAGGCATAAGAAGTGAATAATCAACAAAAAAAGGAGAAAAAGTAGCAATTGAAGTAATGATGTGCGAGAATCTCAAAGACCAAGAGTATATGGGAATTCAGTTAAGAAAGAAAAATGAAAATACAGACTTGTGCGAATACTTCGCAAACAATTATCAGCAAATGATGAAACATGAATGATTGAATGATTTAACAAATATGAATGAGTAAAAGAATGGGACGAACCTTTATGGCGTACACCCTAGTTCGCGAATAACATTTCGTAAGAGGCAAATGTAAGACCTAAAGTGCGTCATATAAGGGGTATCTCTCAACATGGCTCGGGGGAAGGTTACACCGCTCCTGACTTTGAGTCATGAAAATTTGGGGCCCATGAAAGCCTATCAGGAGAGATACCTTGGATTCCCAACTATATAAGGTTATACCACTGGTTGGGCGGCCAGAGGTCTCTTCAAGGAGTCGTGTATGCTCAAGGCGCCGAGGTACACGGTTGAGCCGAGTGCCCTGGATGGATGAACCTACCTCGCCATTCTTGGCAAGTCTTGGCATATGTTGCACTGCCAAGAAAACTCCACTTAGGGTGCGATCTCGTAACCATAAACCATATAGGTATAAGGGATAAGAGGCTGCGAAAACAACTGGTTGTTGTTAAGACCGGATGGGAGGAGCTAGTCTTGTATGGCCGATGTTTCGCCTCCTTGAAGGACAACCGGGAGATGATAAGGGCGGCGCTCTCCATTAGGGGTGTCAAAACGATTTAAATGTCATAAGGCTATGTTTTCGCAAGAGAATTTAGGCTCGTCATATTTGTCAATGATCTGCGGAGGCAATAATACTAACGCGAGGGTAAGGCGAGATCAATGGGTCTTTACACGAAAGTGTACGGACGTCCTGCGATTTCGTCACGCTTGTGCAATGTCATGGGGCTATGTGTTCGCAAGGATATATAGGCCTGTCATATTGTCGCAACTAAAACATCCTGCAGAGGCAAAAATACTTGGAAAATGATAAGGCAAGATCAATGGGTCTTTACATGCAAGTGTAAAGACGTCTGCGATTTTGTCGCAATAAAAGGTGGCGGGGAAGACCTCTAATTAGGGAGGTCTAACTTGGAAGACCACACAAAAATGATAAGGCAAGGTCAATGGGCCTCTGCATGAAAATGTAAAGGCGGCTGCGACTTTGTCGCAGTGAGAAGAATTAAAATCAAATCCACGATTGGGATGGACTTACTTAATAAAAATTCAATAAGCGAACATGCTTGCAAAAAGGAAGAAAGAAATATGGGAATTACTCAATCAAAGAGTTAAATCATTCACACAAAAAGGAATTCGCAAATTACAAAGAGAATTTAACTCTCTACACCGGGCATTATCAAATACGAGAGGATGGTTGAGACTTTTCGCCCCTTATCAGCTTCGCCTCCTTCAATTGGTGGATTTTCATCAGAAATGTTTTCATCACCTTCGTTCTTGCCAGTTACTGGATTTTCATCAGGAGTCTTCCTATTCGGATCTTCATCGACAACTTCCTTATCAGGAGATCTTCGCAGCTTTCATATTCATAATCACTATCTGGAGCATTGGGAACTTCATCATCACTTACTTCCAAAGGATCGACGTGAATAGGATCAAGAGACTTGGACACCAAAATATTATTCACAAGAACTTCCGCTTTAAGAGGGAATTGGCGGCAATGCCTTGACGATTCTTACTATCAATGTCCTTACAATAAGACATATAATCAAATCTTCGCTCTGCACCTGTGTCGAGAACGAGCAAGAGACGCGGAGAGTATTCCGTTTTCCTTGCGAATTTTAGAATAATCGGACTGAGGGTGGAGATAGTGGAGCGAAGCTTTCTCTCGAGTCTGCATAACAAATACACAAGATCGGGAGAAAATTCTTATCGAACATTATTGGCATTTTCGGGGTAATAAAGCATTCATGGAATAAATACATAAATTAAGATAGTCAAATAATTTGACTACCTTCCTTTTGATAAGTAAGATGTTGAATTAAAGCTGCGAAATTATTCCCAAAGCGGTCCATGACATCATCAAATGAATCTCCCACTAAGCCTTTCAATCGAGATCGCAAATTCTTTTCATTGGAAACAAGTATGGAGTTTTCGGTCGCGTAGTAGAGTTGGATTTTTCTAATTTGACACATTGTTCTTGGAATTGCTTCGTTTTACACTCAACGTTATTCTACCTTGAATAAGTTTATCTCTCTCAATGAGTAATTTCTTCAAGTTGGTTTTTCAAAGTATGTTTAGCTTATTCGTGTTCTTCACATAACTTTTGACAAGCATTATCTTTGCTGCGGTAGCTCGCCATCTTATTCAACGAGAACGTTTCTCTTGAGAAGAGTTCGATTCTCATCCGATAAAGTTTCCAACTCCAAATTAGTTTTAGTCAAAGCATAAGAGGCGAGATAAGTCATTACTTAATGAGACTTGCTTTTGCGATAAATCAAAATTCTCTTTAGACAAGTTATTTATTTGATCAGCTGCATAGGTATGAAGATTATCTAAGAGATTATACTGCTCCATCCAAGCATCTCTTTCAACTCGAACTTCTTCAACGATAGACTCCGTCCCCGATATATCTCCATTATTCGTTTACTCGTTTAATACTTTGAGGACGAGCAAGGGTTTGAGTTGTAAAAAAAAAAAAAAAAAAAAAAAAAAAAAAAAGATGGGGGATGGCGAGAGCATACCTTTTAATTCTTCATTCTTCTTGCGAAGATTATCACGATCTAGTGTATAGAACAATATTTACATATATAGTTTATATTTATTTGACTTGGCTTTGAATCCAACATAAGTTTTGCAAAATGATAAGGCAAGGTCAATGGGCCTCTGCATGAAAATGTAAAGGCGGCCTGCGACTTTGTCGCAGTGAGAAGAATTAAAATCAAATCCCTGATTGGGATGGACTTACTTAATAAAAAATTCAATAAGCGAACATGCTTGCAAAAAGGAAGAAAGAAATATGGGATTACTCAATCAAAGAGTTAAATCATTCACACAAAAAGGAATTAAAATTACAAAGAGAATTTAACTCTACACCTACCGCATTATCAAATACAGAGGATGGTTGAGACTTTTCTGCCCCCTTATCAGCTTCGCCTCCTTCAATTGGTGGATTTTCATCAGAAATGTTTTCATCACCTTCGTTCTTGCCAGTTACTGGATTTTCATCAGGAGTCTTCCTATTCGGATCTTCATCGACAACTTCCTTATCGGGGAGATCTTCGCAGCCTTTCATATTCATAATCACTATCCGGAGCATTGGGAACTTCATCATCACTTACTTCCAAAGGATCGACGTGAATAGGATCAAGAGACTTGGACACCAAAATATTATTCACAAGAACTTCCGCTTTAAGAGGAATTGGCGAAGCAATGCCTTCCCGACGATTCTTACTATCAATGTCCTTACAATAAGACATATAATCAAATCTTCGCTCTGCACGGTCGCGAGAACGAGCAAGAGACGCGGAGAGTATTCCGTTTTCCTTGCGAATTTTAGAATAATCAGACCTGAGGGTGGAGATAGTGGAGCGAAGCTTTCTCTCAGAGTCTGCATAACAAATACACAAGATCAGAGAAAATTCTTATCGAACATTATTGGCATTTTCAGGGTAATAAAGCATTCATGGAATAAATACATAAATTAAGATAGTCAAATAATTTGACTACCTTCCTTTTGATAAGTAAGATGTTGAATTAAAGCTGCGAAATTATTCCCCAAGCGGTCCATGACATCATCAAATGAATCTCCCACTAAGCCTTTCAATCGAGATCGCAAATTCTTTTCATTGGAAACAAGTATGGAGTTTTCGGTCGCCAGAGTAGAGTTGGATTTTTCTAATTTGACACATTGTTCTTGGAATTGCTTCGTTTTTACACTCAACGTTATTCTACCTTGAATAAGTTTATCTCTCTCGGCAGTAATTTCTTCAAGTTGGTTTTTCAAAGTATGTTTAGCTTATTCGTGTTCTTCACATAACTTTTGACAAGCATTATCTTCACTGCGAGTAGCTCGCCATCTTATTCAACGAGAACGTTTCTCTTGAGAAAAGAGTTCGATTCTCATCGATAAAGTTTCCAACTCCAAATTAGTTTTAGTCAAAGCATAAGAGAGGCGAGATAAGTCATTACTTAATGAGACTTGCTTTTGCGATAAATCAAAATTCTCTTTAGACAAGTTATTTATTTGATCATTTGCATAGGTATGAAGATTATCTAAGAGATTATCTTGCTCCATCCAAGCATCTTTTCAACTCGAACTTCTTCAACGATAGACTCATTCGATATATCTCCATTATTCGTTTACGGTTTAATACTTTGAGGACGAGCAAGGGTTTGAGTTGTAAAAAAAAAAAAAAAAAAAAAAAAAAAAAAAAAAAAAAGATGGGGGGATGGCGAGAGCATACCTTTTAATTCTTCATTCTTCTTGCGAAGATTATCACGATCTAGTGAGATACTGAGAAATTTTTGATTTTCAAGGTGGAGATTATTGCATTTCACAGCCATAACTTGGAGATCATCCTTCAGCTTATTAACTTCTTGAACTAAAGGTGCTTGCGAGATCCTCTCAGGACCAAGATGCTTACTTAAAATCTACATGAGACATTCGATTTGACAGGATCAGTAGAAGTCTTTTTGGCATCATTCACGAGATCAGAAAGGACCTTAAAGGCCACATCTATCCCCTCCAAATTTTCCGAAGTTAGAGGAATTTGTTCAAACAAAGAAGACGAGTCGTCCTTTGTCAAAGGAACCTCATGAGAAGAGGAGGTTTCAGGGAGAGAAGTGATTAGAGAAATAGCGGGGATATTGACAGCAGGAGGAGGTATAAGATCGTTTGTAGTAGGACAGTTATAAGGAACTTGGTCTATGAGGAGTTGAGGTATAGAAATATTGTCGTTGGTAATATTACCAGGGGAAGGGGGCACAAAATTATCTTGCGAAGATTTCGCAGCAGGAGATGAAGGTGTGAATGAAGGAAATGGAACGTCGGGAGTAACAGGTTTGGAGTAGCGAAGCCTTTTGGGAGTAT
Organism: Papaver armeniacum; assembly: GCA_023531295.1. Taxonomy (NCBI): domain Eukaryota; kingdom Viridiplantae; phylum Streptophyta; class Magnoliopsida; order Ranunculales; family Papaveraceae; genus Papaver; species Papaver armeniacum. The sequence continues at coordinate 120,750 of JAJJWW010012875.1, read as the reverse complement.
TACCAGTAGTTTTATCATCCTGCGAATGACAAATTAAATAAGAAACAGAGGCAACAATGCATTGTTAATAAAAAGAAATGTTTCTCAGATACCTTGTCACTCGCAGACTGTCTTTTTGAAGCCATAGATTTTGCTCGCGAAGAGGGCTTTTGTTGCGTGAGGGATTCTTGTTGCGAAGAAGGTTTCGGTGGCGAGCCCAAAGAAAGAAGAGGGTCCTTCACGGTAAACTTAGTTCTGGATTGGTTCTTGCTAAACAACAATGGCGAAAGAGAACTACAAAGTTAATCATACCAAGTGTGATTTCAACAAGAAAAGCTAATTTAATCAACCACAAAATCAGCCGATATGGCAAAATTAACAAACCTGGACGTCATGAGAGTAACAAATCATTAGGGAATAGCAAAAATGGTGAAGAAGACGGTAAGAGACAATAATAGGCAAACACTTGCGAACGATGAAGAAGAAGAACACTTGCAGACGATGAAGAAGATGAAAAGGAAAAGGAAAATTCTTCACGAGGGATGCTCCTATAAATAGATTTAGAAAAAAATGTTATGACCGGTTAACATTAAATGCACCGGTAAAAGAGGTGAACATAGACACGTGTAAACGGTCACTACTAAATCCAAGGAAGCCAGATGAAAAGAACTTTAGTAGAATCCAAATATACAACATATTTCCTAATAGGCGAGAATAGCTTGCGAAATTGATTATTTTACGAGGCAAGAAACGACATTTCGTATGTATATTACAAAGAAACTTGAACTTCGCAAAAGAATAGAGGCAAGTACGTACTTTTCAAGTCCAATATTCTTCCGCTCGTTCCTTTATCAACAAAGATCAAAGATTACCACCATTAACAGATTTTTTTCCTTAAAGATCGCTCTTCAAGCAATATTCAAGGAAAAAGAGGCAAGATGTAGGATCATAATATCGCAACGAACAAGGCTCGCGGGATTAATGAACGACGGTGTCGCGAGGAGTCGCGAGGGAGCTAAAATAAACGACGTAATGAATAACGACGGGCAAAACATAAAGAAGACGTGAGACTGGGCGAAGGTTAAGAAGTGTCGCGAGAGTGAATGTTTGTGCATCTCGACACTTCGCGAGACATTCCCGAAAATAAAGGGTAACTTAGCTGTCATCCACTATGTATTACCCTATATAAAGGACTAAATGAGTCTGTAAGGAGAGAGAGATCTTTTTGGAATTGTTGGGCAAGTCATTAGGAGAGAGAAAGTTTAAGCATGCTTTAATTTCTAAGTGTAATTCTATTTTCCTATGTAAACATTTCATGAATTCAATCAATAAATATTCTTGATCTTACATCTTTCAACGGATTAATTAAGCAAAATCGAGTAAGGGGTGTAGTGTGGGAAATCCTATACTATAAGAAAAAATATTTGAAAATGGACAGGATGAAACCGGTTACATCCTCGCCTATTTTTAAATTTTTGTCCATTTAAACAAGATCTTTTTAATTTTTGGCTATTTAAACAAATATCAAAACCTAAGTGTCTTTTTCACCCAGGAATTGTTGATTTTGGTCTTTTTAACCAATTTTGTGTATTATCAAATACTTGTTCAGTGGAAGGTGACTTAGAATCAGTCTCAGTGATTTTAACCCTCTTAGGAGATGGCAAACTACAGTCCCACTGGAAATAGTATTGCATTATATTCCAGTTGTTGATATAAACTGCATGATTAACCATAGTCTGCTGTGAAGAAGAAGCACCCTCCCATTGTCCAGATACAACATTAAACACAGGGTTAGGTCTGTCTCTTTTTTGGATCACCTTCCACATGTATGCATCATTATTTAAACCATCATTAGTATCATAGGGTTCAGCTGGAGTACTAATTTGTCTAGTAGATGCAGTCAAGTTGTTGTTCTGTGAGACTACATTAGAACTATCTTGATTGTTGTTTAGAGTGTAGTCAAAACAAGTTACCTCCGATTGAGCTGGAACTGCAGATTCACTTGACCAACTATCTTCTTGTACGACTAAGTCATGCTGCATCATAATTGGAGCTTGATGTGGCTCTTCTTGTTGGTTGTTAGGCTCAACTTGTTGAAACTGATTCATAGCTTCCATGATGATGTCTGCAGCTGCTTGTTGTTCTTCTGCATGTTGTTGTGCAAGAACAAAGTCTGCACAGTTTTGTAGCTTGTGTCCTATGATATTACAGAACCCACAAACATTGTTGGGGAAGTTGTGAAACTCAAAGTTGATAATATTTCACTACAACAAACTCTGGCATTTGTGACAGTATATTTTCAACACCTAAAAATCTGTTGTAAATATTACGCATATCTGACATTTTCCGCGTCACGTATATATAGTGTTACCGAAGTACAAGAACAGTGTCAACCTATTAATTTGTGATATCACGTCGTCGTCGTAAATAAAATTTATAATTAAAAAGAACTAAATAACACATAAAAGCCTTTTCCAACGTGCAAATAAATAAGCTAAAATAATTTTTTATTATTATAACCGTCTTAACTTGCCAAAAGGATACGTGTGGCCTTATAATTCACCAAGCAAAATATCTTTTCATAATTAAAACCCACTAACTACAATAAAATACGTGGAACCATCTTAACTAGTTAGGTTACACGTTAACATTTTTTTTTGTGTGTCCGTTCTTACGCCCGTACATTTGTTTGACAAAAGACTTTGGATTTTTTAACTAACCCTAAATTAGCCCATCATCTTCTTTTCGTTTTCTTTCTTCTTCGTCTTCCCTTCTTCTAATCCTCACTGTATTCAACATCAGCCGCCACTACTAGCACCACCGAACTTTGTGTTATACCGCCAATTGATATAGATTCGAAACATATATCACATAATAGAGGTTAATTCCTATCTGCTCATTATTTTCTTTTGGTTGATTTTATGTTTTTTTGTATGGATTTTGTAATTCTTATAGTGAAAGAAAAATATTTTTGATGGAGAAATTGGAAAAAATTATATACTATCAAACACGGTAAGTTAGTGATATAACCGCTCAATTTTTTTAACTTGGATTAATTTTTTTTTTTTTTTTTGATATTAGTTTTTTTTTTTTTTTTTTTTGGATCTAGGAAATAGACACGGGTATTAAACATAAAAGTGCTCTCATGGGGTAAGAAGTTGAAGTTCTTATTTGGTTGGATCTATGTTATGGTTCGAGACCTTAACAGCAATCAAAGAACTCAAACCTACAGGAAAACAAGTGATTTGAATGAAGAAAAGAGAGAATTTAGAGAGAATTAAGAGAGAATTGAGAGATAGAGAATAACAGAGAGGTTTTTGAAGAGTTTAATTATATTTGTTATATCTTAAAAATAGCAAAGTATATGTACTTATAGCTGACATTTGCTTGGCTAACAAGTTGCTTGTGACAATTCTAGTTGCATTAAATAACTAACTTAATCAAAACAAAATAAGGAAAGACTAATTAAGGAAATACGTGTGGAAGGTGTTGGTATCACAACATCCCACCCTGCTTGAAACAAGACTTGTCCTCAAGTCTGAAAATCTGGAAAGCGCAGTAAAATTTCATCGGCGTCTTCCCATGTTGCATCCGTAGTAGCACGACCTTTCCACTTGATGAGCCATTTTGTGCCTAAAGTCCCCTTTTTGTACATCTTACGATCTAAGATTGAGTCGGGTTCCCACTTTTCATAGTCCACTGTAACAGGTAATTCTGGTTGTACAATGTCAGATGCTCCAAGTTTGAGTTTCAATAGTGAAACATGAAACACACATGATGAATTCTACTGGTAGGAGGTAATTCCAATCAGAAGCCACAGTTCCAATCTTTTCTAAGACCTTAAATGGGCCATAAAATTTGGGTGAAAGCTTTGAAAAAGAAGAAGTTCTTTGCCGTTGTCCTGACGATATGGTTGAAGTCCGAGAAAACCAAATCTCCAACTCAAAACTCCTTTCGAGTTCTATGCGCATCAACATAAACTTTCATTCGTGATTGAGCATCTTGTAAATTCGATTTCAAAATCATTAAAACTTGGTCTCGAGCTTGCAAGACTACATCTACAAAGACATGGACAGAGTTGAGTCGAGAGATATATGTTGAAACTGTAGGAGGAAGCCTGCTATAAACGAAACGGTAAGGACTCATCTTGATTGCGGTATGAAAGCTAGTGTTATAGCACCACTCACTCCCAAGGCAGCCATTTTAACCATTCACTAGGCTTGATTCCAGCAAAACAACGTAAGTAGCACTCCAAAGTTCTATTTGTAACTTCGGTCAAGCCATCGATTGAGGATGATAGGCGTAACTTCGACAAAGTTGAGTATCTTTGAAGTGAAAAGAACGCTTCCCAGAATTGACTCATGAAAATTGAATCCCTGTCACTAGTGATACTTTTAGGCATTCCATGCAAGCGCACTATCTCACGAACAAAAACCTCAAATGCCACATGATTTGCTAAATAAGGATGTGTAAGAGCCACAAAATGTGCATATCTTGACAAACGATCTACCACAACTAAAATAGATGTTCTTCTATTAGATGGTGGAAGACCATCAATGAAATCCATAGATATATCTAACCAAATGTCGGTAGGTATAGACAATGGATGCAAAGAACCCCGGAGGAGATATTGATTCAACCTTGTTGCAATGACAAATATCACATGAAGAGATATATTCTTTAACCTGTCTTCTTCATTCCGGACCAATAAAAAATTTGTTGAAGACGTTTATATGTTCGCAAATACCTGCATGACCTCCGGTTGGAGTTGAGTGAAATTCATCCAGTAAGTTTAGAGCACCATGAAGATGTAGAAGCTACTACAATTCTTCTCTTGTAACGAAGTACTCCATTAATATAAGAGTAATGTAAGGCATAAATCTTGCTGCTCCCGTAATTTTGTAATTATAAGACTCAAAGTCGCATCATTATGGCACTCTTGGACAATCTCAATAATTCCAGAGAATATTGGAATAGTAATTGCCATTAATTGACAATCATTGATACGAGATAATGCATCACCGCCATATTTAAAGCTCCAGTTTGTAAATAATCTCATAATCATAACCAAGTAATTTAGACAACCATTTTTGTTGTTCCAATGAAGAAATGCGCTGCTCCAAGAAGTATTTTAGGCTCCTATGATCGAGTGTAAATCTTAAAATGTCGACCAAGCGGTAGGTCGCCATTTATTGACTGCATTAACTATAGCCAACATTTCCTTGTCATAAACTGAGAGATTGAGGTTCTTACCGAAAGCGATTTGTTTAGTAAGCAACAGCCGCTTTTCTTGAATTAATACTTGCTCCCAAGCCATTACCGGATGCATCACATTCTAAACTAAATTCCTTGGTGAAGTCGGGTAGCGCCAAAACTGGTGTACTAGTTAAAGCTTGTTTGAGATTGTTAAAAGTCATTTGTTGCCTCGAGAAGTCCATGTAAAGGCGTCCAATTTAAGCAATTGAGTAAGTGGAGCACTAATCTTACCATAATCTCGACAAATTTACGATAATAACCACCAATCCCAAAAATCCTCTCAAGGCTTTCACCGTTGTAGAATAGGCCAATGAATGATGCATGATATCTTGTCAGAGTCAACTGACACACCCTCAGAAGAAACCATATGACCCAAATAACTTATGGTCTTTTTAGCAAATGCACACTTTTGCTGTTTCAGAAAGATCTTATGTGCACGTAAAGCTTCAAATACCAATTGCACATGTTGAATATGCTCGACTTTCGATTTATCAGTAGATAAGAATATCGTCGAAAAACACCAATACGAACTTTCAAGATAAGGACGAAGAATTTCATTCATCAAACTTTGAAAAGTTGCAGAGCATTAGACAATCCAAATGGCATTACCAAAAATTCGTAATGTCCATCATGTGTGCGAAAAGTCAGTCTTATGAATATCATCTAAATGCACACGAATCGATGGTATCCAAAGACGCATATCAATTTTGGAAAATATGATCGCACCATACAGTTCATCAAGAAGTTCATCTACAACCGGAATTGGAAATCTATCTTTGACAAAGTAGCCTTATTAAGTGCTCTATAATCCACACACATACGCCAAGAACCATCCTTTTTGCGCACTAAGAGTACAGGGGAAGAGAAAGGACTTGAACTATTTCTAATAAATCATGCCTCTTTGAGTTCTGAAACAATTTTCTCAATTTCTTCCTTTTGAAAATAAGGATACCTATATGGTCTAACATTAACTGGTGCTGTGTTAGGCAATAAAGGAATACGATGATCATGCTCCCCGGGAGGTGGTAATTCAGTTGGTGATGCAAACAAATCAGAGAAACGTGAAAGTAATTCAAAGCTGCATTAGGTACCTGAGAAGCATCCTCTGAAGTTGTTGATTGTGCGTCCCATTGAAGTAGAAATCCATGCTGAGTGTCTTGAAATACCTTCTGCATTGGAATACTATCAAGTAGCAAGATTGAAGCTGACTTGTTACCTACTAATGTATAAACTTGATCATTGGAAGTAAACTGCATATGTAATTTCTCAAAATCCCAAGAGATATTACCCAAAGTCCTCAACCATTCTACTCCAAGTACTGCCTCACAACCACTTAATTCTAGCAACATAAACTCAAAAGTAGTGAACTCGATAATCTTGTAATTTCATAGAAATATCAGAACAAAGGCCTTGAGTTTTAAGAATTCCTCCATTACCAACCATGACATTCATATTATTAACTGACTTAGGTGAAATACCACATTTCTTAGCTATTGCAGGGTGTAAAAAATTATGAGTTGAACCAGAATCAAGTAAAATAGTGAGTGGCTGACCTGCAATGTAACCTGTGACACGCATAGTATTAGGGAATGAAGAGCCAGTAAGAGCATGTAATGAAATTGTGGGTTCATAATGCATCTGATTTGCAGCAGCAGGAGTAAGCATCTCTTCTGTATCAGATGGTGTTGAATCTGCATCCTCTGGAAGAGTGTCTCGCTGAGACATCTCTAGAATCAATAATCTGGAGTTCAAAGGCTTTGCACAAACATGTCCAGCCTTATACTGTTCATCACAATTGAAACATAGACCCTGTTCACGTCTAATCTTTTGTTCGTCTAAAGATAGGCGTTTTACTCCAGATGGGATTGTAGTTCTCTTAAAGGGTGCATTAGCTGAATCAGATGGAGTGCTTGAAAAAGTAGAGGATTGTCTATATTGATTTGGCCTCGCAATAGATTTGTAAAAAGAATGGTTGGAAAGAAACACATCCTCTTGTTTGATGGCTTTCTTGAAAGCTGCAGCTAATGTTGGCGGTTCAAAAACTTCAACAACAGATCGTATTTCTTTCTTCAGAGAACGAATAAAAAGATCAATAACATAGTCGTCTGGTAAATCAAGAACAAAGTTGAGAAGTCAGCTCAAATTCTTTAATGTGATCACGCACCGATCCTTGCCGAGAAATTGTTGTCAATGCCATACGTGGATTAGAAAATTTCTTATCAAAGAAAACGTTCTTGAACAAGTAAACAAAATTCTGTCCATGTAGGATTAATTAACTTTGGTTGAACCCAGCGGTACCAAGCATTGGCGTCACCCTTGAAATAAGATGTAGCAATGTCGATTTTTAATGCTTCAAGTGTATGATGTAACCGAAAATATTGATCTGCCTGAAAAATCCAACCAGCAGGATCCATTCCTTCAAAAGTAGGGAACTTCAAGTTATTAGGTATTGGAGAACCTAGAAGACCACTGCTGCCACCTAAACCACCACTTCCTGTTGTATACCAAAACCGGATTCTTTGTTGGTATTATTATTGCCATTTTTCTTGTCGAACCGCCAAAACCAGGAGGTGTGTTGAGAGGAAAACGAGCAAGGAGGAGTGATGCCATATTACGGAAGATAACAATTATATATCAAATCGATTTCGGCCAAATTGTTGATATTCTCGTGTTTTGCCGCATCACAGTCTCCATCTCTTTTTTGTGATTATCTAATATAGTTTGCAAACTTGTATTATGTAACGTTTAAAATCTTTTCATCAACTTCTTCGGTAAGAGTCATTGTTGCAAGCATCTTTTTTTTGGAGTGCATTTTTTGATAATAATCTAACTTTCGTTTGATCATCATTGTCAATCAAAGAACTCAAACCTACTTGTCTCTCTTATTGGAACACCCCCCCTTTCGTTTTGACAACTAGCATAAAAATCGTTGTGTTGTGTTCCAGGTATTGATCACAAACTTGTATTATGTAGCGTAAGTTCTTTTCATCGAGTTAACTTCTTGAAGAGTCATTGTTGCAAGCGGAAGCTAAAGAAAAATTTTTTTTAGGGTTTTTTGATAATAATCTAACCTGCTCTGATGACAGATGTTATGGTTCGAGACCTTAACAGCAATCAAAGAACTCAAACCTACAGGAAAACAAGTGATTTGAATGAAGAAAAGAGAGAATTTAGAGAGAATTAAGAGATAATTGAGAGATAGAGAATAGCAGAGAGGTTTTTGAAGAGTTTAATTATATTTGTTATATCTTAAAAATAGCAAAGTATATGTACTTATAGCTGACAATTGCTTGGCTAACAAGTTGCGCAGCAATTCTAGTTGCATTAAATAACTAACTTAATCAAAACAAAATAAGGAAAGACTAATTAAGGAAATACGTGTGGAAGGTGTTGGTATCACAACAATCTATCAAAATCATTACTTATTATGGATTTTTTTTTTTACTATTTGTAGAGAAAAGAAGAATTTATTAGAGTCTCATTGTCCAAGAGCAAGAATTCAACCTGAAGAACCGATCCCAGATTCAGAACAACAACAACTAGTATGAGGATTGAGAACAAAAATTTGCTTTAATTATTAAGAAATCCCAAAATCTGAAATGTATGAATGTTTAATTCAACAACATTTGGATGTATTTGGTTTAAAATTCCTTGTACGAAGTTTTTTTTCCTGATGGGATTGCAGAAAGTCTATTTCTTTGTTATAATGTTTAAATTATATTTCTTTTTACTGGAAATTATATGATCTCTTATTGATGAAAATTTAGTGTCTGCTCATGACCTTTTATGGGGTAATTTTATTTTTTGTTCATAAAATAATTATTGTTTTGAATTATTTTCGCAAGAACAACAAATTAAATAAAAAAGTAATTATTCAGAATCATTAAGAAAAATATAAAAATAGTTTAATTAATAATTCGATTTATTTTAATAATTTATTAAATAAATGGGAAGAAAACAATTTTGGGGCATAAATTATTTGTGACGAGAAAATTTATATTTTTGATAGAAAATTATGCTACAAAAACTCCTCAGCATAAGTGACGCTTTTAGCGTTGCTCGGATTATTTGCAACACATCTTTTTATAACGCATTGACCAACAGACAGTAAAAGTCACAAAAATATATTTGTGACGCAAAATCAAATATTTGTGACAGTATTTTTCATTGGAAAAACCATGTTTTGTTGTAGTGTTTGAGGATCCAATTTCATTATCTGCCTGAACACTAAACCTCAACCTTTGCTTGAATCTGATGAAATCCCTCACAGTAATTGAATATCTTACATCTACTTTGGGTACAGGGTAAGAGAATGAATTAATCTCCCCTATACAAGCTAAATATCTCCTAATATTTTCACTATCCACCTGGGCTGGGGTTAAATTGTGAACTGTTATGAAGAACATTTCGGTATCTGGATTCCATGTAACTAGGTTTTCAGGTCTCTCCCACTTCCTGATGCAGAAAAGGTCACCAAATACTTTCCTAGTTGCTACTGCAAGCACTCTACACATTTCATAATCCCTTTCAAATCTCACCATGAAGACCCAATCACTAACTTTGCGAACAGATAAGCCACCTTGAATCTCCCATTGAAAGAGCAGAGCGTTTCTCACATCCCAGCTGTTTCTGTCAACTGGTTCTGCGAATCTGCCTAACAGACAACTTGTCCACAGTTTCTCATTATTTTGATATCTCAAAGGTATTACTTCATTGAGGTTAAAGGGTCTACCATTACTCAGATTCAAGGAGAGTTGGAGTTGGTTGGTTAATTGAGAGACATCACCATGCCATATAGCTTGCATGGTGATACACAGGCACAACAATTTTGCTACTAAAACAGGGGAAAGAGATTGGATTGAGGGTTTAAAGGGGTTACTTGATGGGAATTGGTTTTTAACACATGATTGAAAGGTGTAACATGGGTAAGTCTTCTTCATCTTTCAAAGTATTTATAGTAACAAAAGGTTAGGGTTTGGGGGATTGAATTAGAAAACCAGATTAAAGAAATCAGAAATTCAATTCATATCTAATTTGGATAGATTAAAGGATTAAATTTGGAGATCGATAGAAATTGAAACAGGTGTGAAGAATTTAGAGAAATTCAAATAGATGGCAAAGGATTTACAGAAGATTGAGAGTGTTCCTCGAGGAAAAGATTCAATTTGATTATGGCTAATAAATTAAAAAAGCTTAGGAGACTGATTAAAATCATTACCTGACAGAACTTGCAGCTTAACAGAGATAATCGTGTAGATTTGGGTTTCTTCAGACGAACAATCAAGACCTAACCTATACCCCAGTTCTGCAGACGAATTATCAAGCCTAAACCTATACCCCCATTATCAGAGCTTAAAAAAAAACCACCTCGACCATATCGACCAAGACCATCAAACAAAAATCTTAGGGTTTCAAAGAATTAGAGACCATCAGAGCCTATGAGCATCCGATTAGCTGCTCATGGCGGTGAAACCAGAGGAAAGAGATGAAATAAAATCGGGTTTTCCGTGGGAAAGCGAAACGGGTTTTTTTTCAACAGCCTTCCTGACTATGTCATTCATTGAATCCAGACATACACATACAAACTCTGACACATTCATTCAATTTCATTTCCACATATTCATCATTATGAAAAAATGATTCTTCAATTGAAGTTAACAAGAAGTATGAGTGTTTGATACAAATGTATACCAAGTATCACAACAAACTGGTGTATACATAGAAACATACTTAGTTCCTAAGTTCAGTTCATAGAAAGTTACGAAATTCCTAAGTTCTTATAACTTAAATCATTATAAGGAGATACTACATTAACTTACAAATCTTGCAGCTGCCAAGGGACCTAACGGCTGTTGCTTTGTTCTCCAACCTTTTTGATCTCACAACAGAGCATCATTCAATTAACCTGCGAACAAAGCATCACAAATTCTTCCAATCAGATATCCAGTATACTCCCTTCATTCCTATTATGAAGGCAGAACATTGCATTTTCCTTGTACCACTAGATAGGCCAAATGGTGATAGTAAAACTGACTGGGTAAATTTTCCTAAAAAGCACCATTTAGAAAATGAGGGTGAGAATACTACCTGGTGTTGATCGATGGTATGCATCTCCACAGACAGCGTTTCAACAACACGTCTGATGAGACTCACTTGTGAGTTATAAGGGGAAATGATGCCAATATCTTCCCCAATAATACCTCTGTTCACCAATTCTTCTGTGATCTGTATAATAATTTCTAAATATATGAAATTGCTCCACTGGAACAAAGAATTCAGACTTGAGACTGAATTTACAAATCGAAAACTCAAATGCTATGATCACCGAAAATGCTAAGCAAATATGTCAAAAGAACAACAAACCTATTAGAAATAACTGAAATGTATTTTATTGGGGTCATACCTCAGCTACAATATAAGCCTCTGTGTTATTGACCTGTCTTTTTGTCTTTTGCCTCCGGTGTAGGCAGCATATCTAAGTAGTGATAGGCAATTCACAATTGATTTAGAAGGACCATCAAATCTAAGTGATAGGTGTAGAATACACCGTATTTACTATCTAGTAGTTACGCTTTCTTTGCTATTTTTCTTGTGAATTATGTACTTTACGTGTGTTTTTGAGTTATTAGGTACTCTGGAGTCGCACGGAGGAATTGTAGCTCAACACCTCATCCATTCATTCACTACACTTCAGCTTGTAATTCCATCTGCAGTTGCACTACCTTGTACCAACAACTCCAGATGCATCTTCATTACAACCCCAGCTACAATCGCCATCTCAGCTGCAAGTGCTTCCAAAACCCATTGGTTTAACCAATACAGCCACCACCTGCAACTCAGGTGCAACATTTCTGATACCACCAGTTCACAGTTCAAGCCTTCTATCCCTGTAATACCACCTGCTGTTTCAATCAGTTCACAAGCAATCTACATTCAGTTCTTGCTCAAACGTCACCAGAATTTCAACCCTGTAATTGACCACCAACAGTCCTAGCTGCTTCTTGTTCTATTCTGATGTACCAGACCAACATTTTGTAACTCAACAGCTACAACTCTAGCTGCACTTCATAGCAGCAGCCATCTACTTGGACCATCAATTCTTCCTCCTGCACAATTCCATTACAGAAGCAGCCACTCAACATCAACACATCTTTGAACCATTCTTCCAGTTCATAACAGGAACAAAAACAGCCACCTAAACCCACTGAATTTTCAACCTGAGCCATCATACTCCCAAACTCAAATTGATTTTGAAAACCAAGCAAACCCAAATCTCAATTCCCAGTTTCAACAACCCTCATTCTTCCTTGTTTCAATTTGACAGCAACAACACAAAATCAACTTCCCAGCAAAATCCTAACTTCACTTTCTGCTATTACCCCTTGACAACAATTTCTCTTGTTCATCTTAGAGAGCAACAACAACTCATTCAAGCTCTAACATCTTTGATTTCTTCCATTCGACATCTATCTCGTAACGTGGTTGAACCCTAAATTATCACAAACCCACAGCTTCCTTCTCTGGTCTCGGTTCTTGAAACAAGAAGTGATTGCGGGACTTGCTTCTTCTCTGATTCAACTTTGTTCATCACTTCCTCCACCATTCTTGTCTCAATGACAGTTGCTCCTTCTTCTTCCCTGGATTAACGAGTCGTAAAATTCCATCAACTGCTCATCATTCCGAACCAAATTATTCCTCTAACTCAAACCAACAGAACCCATATCTTCACTGATTTCTTCCCGACTCTCGCCTAAGTTTCAGAACCCTAACTTTAATTCATCAACCAGCTTCAATTTCAGTACCAATAGCTCTCTATCTCCATTTCCTCTGCCAGCCGATGCTCTTGATTTCTCTGATCTTTGAAGAACAATAAAACCTTCACTAGCGGAAATCACCCAAATTGAGCCAAAGGGCAAAATTATCATTTCAAAGCAATAGCGGACACTATCTGGAGCTGAGCCATGGTTAAGGGGCACCTCTATGTGAAAGAACACTAAAGACAGGCCAGCTGATGGTTAAGGGGTGCAAATCAAGATGGCCCTTATCTGATGAGTGGTGCCTAGAATCACTTTGGTTACCCCTTATCTGTTTTACCTGAGTGGCTATATCCACTTACATTTCTTACAACAAAACTAAAAATTCAGAGAAGTTATTTCTTCTCATTATTGTTTACACCTGAATCAGGAAAATAGAGAGGAAATGATGGAAGCAGTGAACACGATGGGAATTAGATCGAGAAATTCACAGAGTGGGAGAAGAAGTTGATGGTAGATCGATGAAGAGGCTGTTGTGAGAATTCAGATGGAGATGAAGTTTAAGAGAATGAGAATCTGTTGCTCAGATTCAGATCGATCTGAAATGAAGAACTGAGGAGAAATTGAATCTGGGATTGAGACAGGGGTTGAGAGGAGAAGGTCCATGGTTTCTGGGTAAATAGAGAGGTTGTTGGTTGGGTGAATCCAGAGACGATGATGCTATTTATGAAAGAAATGGGTGTTGATGTTGCTCAGCTGTTGAATTTCGAGAGCAAGAACAAATGGTAGAGAAAATTGAAGGAGTTGGGTTGTTGAAATGGGGTTTGTCTTGTTGGAAGTTTCACAGAAATTAGGGTTCGAATCAGAGAAGAATCATGGCTTGACCGAGTTGCTCATGAAAATTACAGGGTTTTGTGGTTGAATCTAATGTGAGAGTTAGGGTTTCTCTGAGTTGAGACTGGAAACTGGAAATGCCGCAGCTGTGATGAATTAAAGATGGGTTTGTGTTGGCTGAGAAGAAGGGCTCTTATTGCAGTTGATAATGAAGCTTGTAATGGAATCTGAGAAGGGAGGAGTTGGTCTTTGTACTTCAAAACTGTGTCTGCAGATGGATTTGAACTAAATTCGGGTGGAGGTATAGGTGAAGGCTTGAGCAAATTGCAGTATGTTTGACAGGGAAATGGGTATAAAGATTGAGTTGGATGCAATGGAGCTGGTACTGGCAATGGAGAAAATGCAGTGTTGCAGCTGAAGATGGAATGGTAATGGAAAAGCAGGAAGAGAAGCTAATGAAGTTCAAGGCTGCAGTTGAGCCGAATCGGTTGTGGTCTTTGATTACTTGAGTTATGGGACCGGTGTTTGTGAAACTTAGATTACGCAAGGCTGAGCTGTTCTTGCATGCGAGCACAAGAAAATGGTCTGCAATTGTGGTGGTTGGAAGTTTACAGGGAGGTGTATATTGTGCAGGTTAATATGAAAGAGCAGTGGCTTGAAATGGCTGAGTTTCCAGGGAGGAGATTATCTTGTCAAGGATGAACCTGATGTTGTTGTTGCAGAGATGTTTTGAGCTAGAGTGGTAGAAGATGCTTGGTGCTGCAGTGAACAAGAAAATGGAAGAGATGAATGTTTGGAGCTGTTGGGGAATGGTTCTTACTTTAGATGAATGTCTAGGACAGGTTAAATTGCAGAGTGGTGTTGAAACAACTATTGCAGGTGATGGTGTTGGCTAACCTGATGGCAGTGAAGCTGGTGTTGTAATAGGGATGCAAGGGCTGGTGCAGGACTAATGAAGTTGCAATGGAAGTGAACTCAGGTGAGGAAGCTGAAGGCAAGTGTAGGTGGAGTTCAAATTGGCAAGCATAGCCATCATGGCTGAAGCACAATGATTGTGCTACACAACTCAGGCCACTGCAAAACAGCCTAGGCCCAAGTGAGTCAGAATGAGTCAGACCTGACTCATCTGTTTGGCTAACTGACTCAACCCAGTTCAGATTCTGAGATGACTCGATGACTCGGTGTTGACTCGCTGTGACTCAGTGAGTTTGACTTAATCGATTTGGATCGTTGACCGGTGACCGGGCGGACTTTGCCGGTCACCTGAGACGTTTTCCGGCGACCCTTCCGGCCAATTTCCGGCCACAATACCAGATTTCCGGCGGCCACTTTTGGGACATATTTTCTACATGGGTTTCTCCCTCTTATGGGCTTGGTGGATTTTCATCTAATGGACTTTGAAGACTAGACCTAATTTTAGAAGTTGGAGAAAAGCTATAAAAGGGAAAGTTTTCTACAACTTATGAGATATCTTATTCTTGGAACTTTGGAGAGCCGTTTTTGTTTACGCTTCTAGGGTTTGCTTTTGTTCATCTCCTTCTTTTCAATTAATATTATTATGATGATGAACTCCATAGCTATGAGTAGCTAAACATATTATTGGTTATGGGATAAAAGTTGATTTCTCAACATGTTTTTGAATCTATGAATTAGTTTTGTCTCAGTAATTTATTGTTTGTGATTCACAATTAATAGTGTTATAAGATTTGAATACTTGTTAGGTTGAGTCCGGAATCAATCCGATTTGCGTTCATCTCTAGAGTTATATTAGGGTTATCAATACGAAAAAGTTGTTTATCCCTGATTCTAAGTAGCATAATTGTGGGTAGTGCTTGTAGTGATATATCCTACTAGTCACAAGTGAATCATAACTTTTGTTAAAACGTTTAGTGCTTTTACACATTCGTTTGCATTGATTAGTCTTATTCCATAGAACTTAATGCTTTTAGGGAGTTAAATCTAATTGTGCTTTTACACTTTAGGTTGCTTTCTAGGAAGAATTCACATATGCATCTTTTAATGTGGTTGTGATGAAAACAGGGAATTAATGGGTTATACTTGCGATCAAGGTATCCTAGGACTTTTAGTAAATACGAGATTAAAATACCAATTCTAATCATTGATGAAAATACATGTTTGTGAATGATACTATCCCGTGACCAATATCTTCTCCTTATTGATTATTCCAACTATTTGCTTTGCTCTATTTTGTTTTTACTTTAGTATTTCGCTTAAACAACAAACATCCCCCCTTGGTTACCTTAGAAACTGAAAATTGCATAACAACAATTGCCTCTCAGGATACGAACTCTTCCTTACCTTGTACTTCATTTAAATTTAGTGAGTAAGAAAGAGAAATTATTTTTGACGGATTGACAACCGACCAAATTTTGGCGCCGCTGCGGGAGGCATACAAACTTGTTATTAAGTTTTTAGTTTCTTTTTACAATTTCGCTTTTATCTTTGTTTTTCGGTTCTTGTCTTGTTTCTCACTTGTTTGGGAGAATTGTTTTCAGTACCTAATCCCTGGCTTCTAAAGATTGGAATTATCCAAGGTGCGGGATAGCTACTCGAAGAGGCACAATACTCCAACCAAGTCAAGACGCAACAGAAAATCTAGAGTTAAAAGTGGAAGGAGAAGTACAAATAGAAGGAGAACAAGAGGTTCCAATCGTAGACGAACCACACGTGGAGGAAGAAGAAGAAATGGGTGATGCAAATCGTTCACTCAAGGACTTGGCTTCTCATAGGCTTGATACACAACAGGGGTGTATTCAAACGAACTCTACTTTTGAGATAAAGCCGGGGTTGCTTAGAGAATTACCAAAATTCCATGGCATGGTGAATGAAGATCCAAACAAACATCTTATGGACTTCCACACCATTGTCATGGCCATGCTTCCAGCGGATGTAGAGGCGGATGGTGCAATGTTGAAAGTTTTCCGTTTCTCTTTAATGGATAGTGCTAAGGATTGGTTGTACTATTTACCTCCCGGAAGTGTCACAACATGGAATGGGTTGAAGAAACTCTTTTTGGAGAGATATTTTCCTGCATCCAAGGCTACTCAAATTCGCAAGGAGATTTGTGGGATGAAGCAAAATGTGGGAGAATCATTATATGAATGTTGGGAACGATACAAGAGATTGGTTGCAAGCTGCCCTCACCACCAATTCAGTGACGCTATGATCATCCAATACTTCTATGAAGGACTCCAATCAAGTGATAGGAATCTTATTGACGCTGCGGGTGGTGGTGCACTAGTTAGCAAGACGGTGGCACAAGCTAGAGAGTTGATTGAAAATATGGCAAAGAAACTCACAACAATTCTTGAGTCGTGGTTCGGATGTGATTCTTAGAAGGGTGAATGAAGTGAGCGAGGTGGAGGAACTTCGTCAACAAATGGGTAACATGACAGCAATGTTGCAACAAGTTGCATCCGCGGTTATACCAAGTTCTCCTCAATCTTATGAAGACGAGCAAGCTAATGCGATCTTTCCAAATCAACCAAGACGGTATGATCCCTACTCCAACACTTACAATCCGGGATGGAGATATCACCTAAATTTAGCTATGCCAACAAGCAAGGTGCCATTCAACAACCTACTTTCAACCGTCCGAGTGGATTTCAACCGCAACAACAACAATTTCAGCAACCGCAAGCACAACAATCAATGCAAAGTCAAGGTTCCGATATTGATTCAAAGCTTCAAACAATGATGCAAGGCATTTCCACCATGTTCAAAGAAAGTCAACAAGAAACTAAGAGTGCTATCAAGGAGTTGCAAACACAAATGGGCTCCATGGCTATTGATTTGAACCAATTGAAGGCACAAAATAGTGGGAAACTCAATTCTCAACCTATTAACCCAAAAAGAGGGTGTCAATGCTATTACGTTGAGAAGTGGTACACAACTTGTGCAACCCGAGTTACTTGATTCGGGCAAGGTGGAAACACCCAAGGAACCTGTTTTGGAGGAGAATAATGAGGATTCTCCCAAACTTCGAGGTACCTATTCCTAACTCTAAAACTCCGGTTTCTACTTATGTTCCTCCTTTACCTTTTCCTCGCAGATTTGCAAGTTCTAAGAAGGCGGAACTAGAAAAGGAGATTTTAGACGTTCTTAAAAAGATCCATGTGAACATACCACTCATTGATGCTATCAAGCAAGTACCAAAGTATGCAAAGGTGTTGAAGGACTTGTGTACCAACAAACAAAGGCTCAAAGGTAATGAAGTGCTTAGTGTGGGGGAGAATGCCTCGGCAATCTTACAACACAAACTCCCACTTAAGTGCAAGGATCCCGGTAGTTTTGACATTCTCGTCACAATTGGTAACACAACATTTAACAAAGCTATGTTGGATTTAGGTGCATCCGTTAATGTTATGCCTACGTCAATGTATAATTCACTTGATCTTGGTCCTCTTAAAAAGGCTGAAATTGTATTGCAATTAGACGATCGCTCTAATGTCTACCCAATGGGTATTGTTGAGGATGTTCTGTGCAGGTTAATCAACTTGTATTTCCAGTTGACTTTTGTGTGTTAGAGATGGATGAAGGTTCACCGGACTCGTCTCTTCCATTGCTACTTGGGCGTCCCTTCATGAAAACGGCGAAAACCATAATTGATGTGGATAAGGGAACATTAACCATGGAGTTTGATGGAGAAACAATACGTTTCAACATTTTCGAGACGATGAGATATCCTAGTGATGTCCACTCTTGTTTCTCCATTGATGTTATGGATACATTGGCACAACAAATGTTTGAATTAAACGGTGATGATGCTTTGGAAACCGTGTTAACTACATCCATGGATAATGGTGTAGAGTGTGGTAATGAAGTCAAGGAAGCCCTTGGTGATCTTAATTCACTACAAGGATGCCCGAAAACTCATAATATCTCTTTTATTTCTTTACCATGCAGTGATGAAAAGCTTGTACCTTCAATTGTTAAATCTCCAAAGTTAGAATTGAAACCTCTTCCCGACCACCTAAAGTACTTGTACTTGGGTGATAATGAAGAGTTACCTGTGATTGTTTCTAATGAGCTTAATGACTTACAGGAGCAAAAACTTCTAAGGGTTCTAAGGAAGTACAAGACGGCCATAGGATGGACAATTGCCGATATCAAGGGTATAAGCCCTGCCGTTTGTATGCACAAAATTCGTTTGGAGGATGATGCAAAGCCTACAAGGGAAGCACAACGTCGTTTGAATCCTCCCATGATGGAAGTTGTGAAAAAGGAGATACTCAAGCTTTTGGAAGTGGGTGTTATCTACCCCATATCCGATAGCAAGTGGGTAAGCCCGGTACAAGTAGTACCAAAGAAATCGGAGTGTGACAGTGGTGGAGAATGATAAGAATGAGCTTGTACCAACTCGTGTGCAAACCGGTTGGAGGGTTTGTATTGATTATAGAAAATTGAATGCCACCACTAGAAAATATCATTTTCCATTGCCTTTTATTGATCAAATGCTTGAACGTTTAGATGGACACTCTTATTATTGCTTTCTTGATGGCTATTCGAGGTTATAATCGATTGTGATAGCGCCTAGGAGGACCAAGAGAAAACCACTTTCACTTGTCCATTCGGTACTTTTTGCTTATAGAAGGATGCCTTTTGGCTTGTGCAATGCTCCAGCTACCTTTCAAAGGTGTATGGTAAGTATCTTTTCGGAATATGTTGAAAACATAATCGAAGTGTTCATGGATGACTTTAGTGTCTTTGGTGATTCATTTGACCTTTGCTTGAACAACTTGTCTCTAATCCTTGAACGATGTGTTGAAACAAATCTTGTGCTAAATTGGGAGAAGTGCCATTTCATGGTAACTCATGGCATAGTTTTAGGCCATATAATATCTTCTAAAGGCTTGGAAGTCGATAAATCTAAGATAGACCTTATTCGTGTTCTAACCCCTCCCACTACGGTGAGGGAGATACGTTCTTTTCTTGGTCATGCAGGTTTTTATCGTAGGTTCATCAAGGACTTTTCCAAGATAGCATCACCACTTTGTAACTTATTGCAAAAAGATGTGGTTTTTAATTTTGATGAAAAATGTATGGCGGCATTCAATCGTTTGAAAGAACTTTTGATTTCAGCCCCTATCATTAAACCACCGGATTGGAGTAAGCCCTTTGAGCTTATGTGTGATGCTAGTGACTACGCGGTTGGTGCGGTGCTTGGGCAACGTGTGGGGAAGCTTCCTCATGCTATTTATTATGCTTCTAGAACGTTAAATGAGGCCTAACAAAACTACACAACCACTGAAAAAGAGTTATTAGCCATTGTTTTTGCTTTAGAAAAGTTTCGCTCTTATCTAATTGGTACAAAAGTTGTTGTCTTTTCTGATCATGCAGCGCTTAAGTACTTGCTTACAAAGAAAGAGGCGAAACCGAGGCTCATACGGTGGATTTTACTCTTGCAAGAGTTTGATATTGAAATCAAAGACAAGAAAGGAATTGAGAACACCGTTGCGGATCACTTGAGCCGACTTGCTGTGGACAAGGAGACTATCCCGTTGCGTGAGAGTTTCCCGGATGAGCAACTTTTCTCAATTGCCTTTGGAGAACCATGGTATGCCGATATTGTCAATTACTTAGTTTCTAAACAAATCCCAAAGAACTTGTCTCGTGCTGAGAGGGACAAACTTAAGAGGTTAGGGAACCAATACATATGGGATGATCCATACTTATGGAAACATGGTAGTGACCAAGTAATACGAAGGTGCGTTCCCGAATCTGAATTTAACTCTATCTTGTCTTTTTGTCACTCTTATGCTTGCGGAGGACATTTTGGGAGTAAGAGAACCGCTCACAAGGTACTTGAAAGTGGTTTTTATTGGCCAACTTTGTTTAAGGATGCACATATATTTTGTACAACTTGTGATAGGTGCCAAAGAACCGGCAATCTAGGTGCTCGAAATCAAATGCCACAAACTTATATTCAATTTATTGAAGTTTTTGATGTATGGGGTATTGATTTTATGGGTCCTTTTGTCAACTCCCATGGTAATTTTTATATCTTACTTGCGGTTGATTATGTCTCGAAATGGGTGGAAGCTAAGGCCACCCCTACTAATGATTCTAAAGTGGTTTTGATTTTGTGCAAGCTCATATTTTTGCAAGGTTTGGAATTACAAGAGCCATAATTAGCGATGGGGGTTCTCACTTCAAAAACAGGATTTTACAAAGCTTGTTGATGATCGGTTGTCACCCGCTCAAAAATAATTTCACTTTCTTGCTTCACTAAAAATAAAGTAGTATGCAATAAGAAAGAGTTCGTATCCACAGAGAGGCTTATGTTGTTATGCAAATTTTCGGTTTCTTAGTAACCAAGGGGGATGTTGATGTTTCAAAGCAATAAAAATAAATTGAAAGCAAAGTAATAATAAAATTTATCAATAAGGAGAAAGTATTGGTCACGGATAGTTTCATTCACAAACTCGAATTATCAACAATGACTAGAATTGAAATTTTAATCTCTCATTTACTAAAAGTCCTAGGATACCTTGATTGCAAGAGTATCCCGCTAATTCCCTAATTTCATCACAACCACATTAAAAGATGCATATGTGAATTCTTTCTAGAAAGCAACCTAAAGTGTAAAAGCACAATTAAGTTTAACTCCCTAAAAGCAATAAGTTTTCTGGAATAAGACTAATCAAGGCAACCAAAATGTGTAAAAGCACTAATTCGATTTAACCCAAGTTACGATTCATATGTGACTAGTAGGATATATCACTACAAGCACTACCCACATTTATGCTACTCAAAATCAGGGATAGACAACGTTTTCGTATTGAAAGCCCTAATATAGCTCTAGATATGAAAGTAGATCGGATTGATTCCGGACTCAACCAAACAAACTATCAAATCATAAACATTATAAACCATGAATCATAATCAATAAATTACTGAGACAAAACTAATACATTGAATCAAATCTTATTTGTGAAATCCACTTATTATCCCATAACCAATAATAGGTATTTAGTTACTCATAGTATTTTTATTCAACATAATTATTATCAAAAATAAGATGAAGAACATGTAAAATAAAATGGAAGCAAACCCTAGTAGAATCGCTCTCCTCCAAAACTCCAAAGAAAATACGTGATAATCAAAAGAATAGAAACTTTTCTTTTATAGCCTTCCAACTTTCCATATTAGGTCTTCAAAGCCCACGGTCCAATAAGTAGAAGTCCACTAAAACTCATGTGTGTGAAAAAACCCATGTGAAAATATGACCCAAAAACGGTCGCCGGAAACTGCATTGTGGTCGGAAATCGGCCGGAAAGTCGCTTAAACTCGGCTCCGGTGATCGGGCAAAGTCCGCCTGGCCACGGTCAACCGAGTCAGAACGGTCGGGTCAACTCTGGGTTGGATCGAGTCAACCTCAGTTAGGTTCATGAGTCGAAACCCGTCAGTCTGAGTCATAGTGAGTCGTGGCGACTCGGTTAGCTAACTCGGTTGTCGGCCAACTCGCTAGGCCTGGTCTCCGCATTTGTGCGGTTTTACAGTGCATAGCCCGGATGGCTGTGTCTTCCTCGTTTCGCAACTTTTGTTACGGCCTATATGGCCAGTTGCTACACCTTCTCCCCCGCACTCGGCCACCCGCCTGCCACTTTGCAGCCACTATCCCCAACAGCACAACAACTCCAGCAAACCTGCAATATCTCAGAACTTCTAGCCTGCCCTGTATGCTCTATCTACATCCAACACTCCACAGACCCCCAATTCAATCAACTCTCAGCTCTATTTCCAGCTCCATCCCTATTCTCCCCGCTCGAGCCAACAAAGAAATCACCGGTCTGCCGCATTTCGGACTCAACTTCCGTTGGCCCCTAGTCAACAGCCAAACCAATGCTCCAAATTTGCACTTCATCCGATCAAGACAGACTCCCTTTCACAACTCCACAAACTCAAGACTTGCAATTATTCCAACTCAGCCTTCCACATTATTCCATTTATTCACATCTCTTGGCTCCAATAGCACACAAACCAAACCATGGGCTGCAAACAACACAAAGACTACCATGACCCATTTCTCTATCACCACTTGAGCCTCATCCACAGTCTGCAACTCACACAAACTAGCCACCTCAACCTCTCGCCAACACACAACCAACATTGTAGCTCCACCGACCCCCAATATAAGCTCCTTGAGTTCACAGCATCATGCCTTCTCTGAAGTGCTCATCTCTGTCGATCTTTCTCCAACAACAACTACAGCTCAATTACACCATCCACCCCTGTAGCTTAAACAACACCAGACCAGTCATACAAAGCTCCATACTACACATATGTAGTTTCTTGCCTGCACTGTACAGGTCATCTCCTCACTACAACCTCAGCAACACCATACTCCCCACTAGCTTTCAAATAACCAGGCAAGCATCAAAATCCAAGAACAACCCATCTTTTATTCATCAACCACTGCTCCAGGAACAAACCCATTCCTTCCAATTTCACAGGCATTACCACCACAAGCACCAGCTCTGACCTGTATCTCATACATATCCCCTGTTGTTGTCTTAGACAAATCTGGTAACACCACTGGAACTCAGTTCCATGTGAAACCCCATTCACAGCATCAAATCTTCCATTCTGCCACAGTCAGCCTGCAATCCAATTGACAGATCCAGATTCAATAAAACCACAGTTTCAAGCCATTCTCTGCCTGTTTCGATCAATACCCATTCTTCTTCTATGCTTCCTCATCTCAATCTATGCACCTGTCCTAAACATACATCTATGTAGCTTCGGCTGTGTCAGAATCCATCAGCTCTATAATCACCAGTTGAACCACTAATTCAAACATGAGATCCCCTTGCCAAATCTTAGCAAATTCTTACTTCAACTCGATCCAAGAAATCGTAGCTCAACCAAACCCTAAGTTTGAAACCTTGAATTGTTACCTGTGTAATCTTTCAACAGCAGAAACTTCAATCAATCACTTCCAACAGCGCCACTTTCTTGTCTCAGCTGTCGAGCCTCATTTCCACTCTCGAGTATTGCCTGCCTCTCAATCGAATTAAAGATGACAGCTTAAACATTCAATATCTGATTTCTTCTTCTCGTCGTTCATCTCTCTCACCTCGCTCTCTCTCAATTTCTCTCGACTTTAGATCCTTGCCATAACAGCAGCAGTAGCTGTTGTTCTCTCTCGATTTCAGGTATGCCTCCTCACAGACAATTGATAATGAAGAAGAAGAAATAAATTTCTTCTCTGAATCTCAGGTATTATGTAAGAACCTGGATTTATCCACCCCAGCTGGTAGGATAAGGGGTAGCCAGAAATGACTATAAACACCCACTCATTGTTAAGGGCCACCAAGGTTCTTTGCTCCATGCTTCTCTCTAGACTAAGCTCGGTGTTCGTCTACTATTGCTGGCTAGGCTCTTGGCTCTCAATAACAAGTGCACGTGAACTAGCCTTTGTATCCCTTTTTGCTCCATTTGAATGATTTCCGCTCCTTTTCTCCGTGCGACTCCAAAGTACCTAATAACTCAAAAACACACGTAAAATACATAATTCACAAGAAAAATAGCAAAGAAAGCGTAACTACTAGATAGTAAATACGGTGTATTCTACACCTATCACTGACGAAGTACAATGTGTCGCACAAGACCGCAACACCTTATCATCCCCAAACCAATGGACAAGCCGAGGTGTCTAACCGGAGGTGAAATCCATTCTAGAAAAGACGGTGAACCCAACAAGGAAAGATTGGAGCATGCGACTTAATGATGCTTTATGGGCGTATAGAAGCGCATATAAAACACCTATCGGGATGTCTCCCTTTAGGCTTGTGTATGGTAAACCTTGTCACTTACCCGTGGAAATTGAGCATAAGGAGTTTTGGGCTATTAAGCAATGCAACATGGAGATGGATGGGGCTGGAAAGCAAAGGAAGTTACAACTCCAAGAGCTAGAGGAGCTCCGCAATGATGCATTTGAAAGTTCACGGATTTATAAAGAAAAGACGAAAGCATTTCATGATAACATGATTTCTAGAAAACAATTTTGCATTGGGCAGAAAGTGCTTTTGTTTAATTCTCGCTTGCATTTATTCTGGGTAAATTAAGGTCACGATGGATCGGACCTTTTATTGTTACTAATGTGTTTTCTCATGGTGCGGTGGAAATTCGTAGCATAGCTACGGGAAAGAACTTAAAGTTAATGGGCACCGGTTGAAACCATATTATGAGAATTTTACTTCCGAAGTGGTGGAAGGAGTTAACTTTGTGGATGTACTCCTCCGGAGGAGTCATAGAAAGCAAGGAGATAGTCGGGCTGACGACTTTAAACCAAGCGCTAATTGGGAGGCAACCCAAAGGATGAGTATTTCTTGTCTTGTCTTTAGATTTTTCTTGTCTTGTTTTTATTTTTTCTGATTTCTTGTTAGAATTTCCCACCTTGACTTACTTTGGATTTATTCAATTTACATTGAGGACAATGTAAAGTTTTAGTGTGGGGGAGTGGTTTGCGTTGTAAATTTTTGCAATTTTTCAACTTTTTTGTGAAATAGTGAATAAGAAAACTCCAACTTATGGTTAGTTTAGAGTCACATAGTATACATGTCGCTAAGATTACATCGAGAATCTCATACTAGTGACTGAACTTAGAGATGACAGAGAACATGATCGGGTTTCTTAATTGTATGAGAGTTAAAGTTGGATTTAACCATGCCAAAGGCAAATAAGGTGCTGATCAAATTCGGTATTAGAGTAGTGGTCCCCTATAGTGGAGACTACCCAAGTTACATAATGTGAGGCACCAACCTTCAATTCTTTGAACCTGTCTAAATTTGTGCTTTTAGAGTGTGTGTCACCGTACGTAAATTCTGGGCAGAATGGTGAGCTGCCCAACTTCCCACCATAGAAGCACTATTTTGATCTCTTGAGTGCTATTTTTTATCAATCATGATGGTGACATCGAATTGCTAACTTACATACCACTTGTAATCTTGTTCGCAGTTAGCACCATCCACCTTATCTCTCTCTACACCAACAGGTCCATAGAAACACCATCATCATCAACAAGAGGAGCATCACAAATTTGAAGGAAAGTTGAACACGTTCGAGGTTTACAAGCAACGGTACAGAATTGAGCAGATTTCAGATTCAAGTATAGCAACAAAACAAGGAGCAGAATTTTTATAAGTTGAAGACTAGTGTACAAGAATGAAAATTATCAAGGATGAGAGTTCGAGAAGTTATGATATCAAGACATATAAGTTGTGAAGAATCAAGCGGTAAAGTACTTACACCATGGCATTGTACTTACATTTTTATTTTATTTTGTATTTATTTTTCTCTTGTCAAAAAAAAAAAAAAAAAAAAAAAGACAAGAGAAAATTTTTAGGTTTGTTAATAGTTTTTATTATTTTGTTTTATTTTTATTTTGTATTTGTTTTATTTCTTATTTAAAAAAAAAAAAAAATTAAATTTTGGGTTTGTATAGTTTGTTTTTAGTTTTGTGTTCTTTCAATAAAGCCAATGGAAAGAAGGAATATCTATAATGAAGTTTCAAGCGACAAGGAATTAGAGGAAAGAATCATATTGTCGAGAGTCTACGAAGTTCAAGAGTTAGCATCAAGAGTTGAAGACCGAAGACGAAGATGAAGACACCGATTGAAGACCGAAGACATTTCTATAGATGCTGTGAGAGTGGTGCTAGCTGCACACCGAACGGATAACGAGGTAAGTAAGCATATTCCCACCTTCGTTAAGTGGTTGATTTCCTTTCGAAGAGATCATCAGAAAAATGGGTTTTCAAAAATTATAAAAGATGTGGGTTTTCAAAATATTTCGGAGGGTTATGCCTTCCTACCATTCAACGTGTCGCAGGATTCTATCTTCATTCCTACCTGGACACATGTGTGACCCATAAAAAGTTGTTTATTATTGAGAGCAATATCATAAAACCCTTTTTCTTGTGAGGCAGAGTCGAGACTTTCGATCACTCCGAACCCGAATTTTTGTCGAGAAGGGATGGTTATTTCTCTCTCAACTTTTAAGAATGAGATTGTGTTCATTTATGTGTCTAACTTCTTATGACTAGTGTGCAGAATCTCTATGTCTTCTTAGCGCGTTGGATACTATCATTTCGGAGAACTAGTAAGTTGGAAAAATAGGTTTTGTGGGTATATCTCTAGTAAACCCTCACGATACTATAACTCGTCCACTAGGGACACCTAGGGGTTTAAAGGCTTGTTATTTATGCTAAAAGTGACCGTAGCCTCGACGACACGGAGTTGTTGTATTTTATTGTTTTGTTTGATTTGCTCGAGGACTAGCAAAGTCTAAGTGTGGGGGAATCTGATAGGTGTAGAATACACCGTATTTACTATCTAGTAGTTACGCTTTCTTTGCTATTTTTCTTGTGAATTATGTACTTTACGTGTGTTTTTGAGTTATTAGGTACTCTGGAGTCGCACGGAGGAAAAGAAGCGGAAATCACCCAAATTGAGCCAAAGGGCAAAATTGTCATTTCAAAGAAATAGCGGACACTATATATCTGGAGCTGAGCCATGGTTAAGGGGCACCTCTATGTGAAAGAACACTAAAGACAGGCCAGCTGATGGTTAAGGGGTGCAAATCAAGATGGCCCTTATCTGATGAGTGGTGCCTAGAATCACTTTGGTTACCCCTTATCTGTTTTACCTGAGTGGCTATATCCACTTACATTTCTTACAACAAAACTAAAAATTCAGAGAAGTTATTTCTTCTCATTATTGTTTACACCTGAATCAGGAAAATAGAGAGGAAATGATGGAAGCAGTGAACACGATGGGAATTAGATCGAGAAATTCACAGAGTGGGAGAAGAAGTTGATGGTAGATCGATGAAGAGGTCACTGTGAGAATTCGGATGGAGATGAAGTTTAAGAGAATGAGAATCTGTTGCTCGATTCGGATCGATCTGAAATGAAGAACTCGAGGAGAAATTGAATGCGGGATTGAGACAGGGGTTGAGAGGAGAAGGTCCATGGTTTCTGGGTAAATAGAGAGGTTGTTGGTTGGGTGAATCCAGAGACGATGATGCTGTTTATGAAAGAAATGGGTGTTGATGTTGCTCAGCTGTTGAATTTCGAGAGCAAGAACAAATGGTAGAGAAAATTGAAGGAGTTGGGTTCTGTTGAAATGGGGTTTGCTGTTGGAAGTTTCACAGAAATTAGGGTTCGAATCAGAGAAGAATCATGGCTTGACTGAGTTGCTCATGGAAATTACAGGGTTTTGTGGTTGAATCTAATGTGAGAGTTAGGGTTTCTCTGAGTTGAGACTGGAAACTGGAAATGCCGCAGCTGTGATGAATTAAAGATGCGTTTGTGTTGGCTGAGAAGAAGGGCTCTTATTGCAGTTGATAATGAAGCTTGTAATGGAATCTGAGAAGGGAGGAGTTGGTGCTGGTACTTCAAAACTGGTGCTGCAGATGGATTTGAACTAAATTCAGGTGGAGGTATAGGTGAAGGCTTGAGCAGCTGCAGGTATGTTTGACAGGGAAATGGGTATAGAGATTGAGTTGGATGCAATGGAGCTGGTACTGGCAATGGAGAAAATGCAGTGTTGCAGCTGAAGATGGAATGGTAATGGAAAAAGCAGGAAGAGAAGCTAATGAAGTTCAAGCTGCAGGTTGAGCTGAACTGGTTGTGGTGCTGTATTGTACTGAGTTATGGGACTGGTGTTTGTGAAACTTAGATTGCAGGGCCTGAGCTGTTCTGTGTGAGCACAAGAAAATGGCCTGCAATTGTGGTGGTTGGAAGTTTACATGGAGGTGTATATTGTGCAGGTTAATATGAAAAAGCAGTGGCTTGAAATGGCTGAGTTTCCAGGGAGGAGATTATCTTGTCAAGGATGAACCTGATGTTGTTGTTGCAGAGATGTTTTGAGCTAGAGTGGTAGAAGATGCTTGGTGCTGCAGTGAACAAGAAAATGGAAGAGATGAATGTTTGGAGCTGTTGGGGAATGGTTCTTACTTTAGATGAATGTCTAGGACAGGTTAAATTGCAGAGTGGTGTTGAAACAACTATTGCAGGTGATGGTGTTGGCTAACCTGATGGCAGTGAAGTCGGTGTTGTAATAGGGATGCAAGGGCTCAAAAGTGCGGGACTAATGAAGTTTCAATGGAAGTGAACTCAGGTGAGGAAGCTGAAGGCAAGTGTAGGTGGAGTTCAAATTGGCAAGCATAGCCATCATGGCTGAAGCACAATGATTGTGCTACACAACTCAGGCCACTGCAAAACAGCCTAGGCCCAAGTGAGTCAAAATGAGTCAGACCTGACTCATCTGTTTGGCTAACTGACTCAACCCAGTTCAGATTCTGGGATGACTCGATGACTCGGTGTTGACTCGGCGCTGACTCGGTGAGTTTGACTTAATCGATTTGGATCGTTGACCGGTGACCGGGCGGACTTTGCCGGTCACCTGAGACGTTTTCCGGCGACTTTTCCGGCCGATTTCCGGCCACAATACCAGATTTCCGGCGGCCACTTTTGGGACATATTTTCTACATGGGTTTCTCCCTCTTATGGGCTTGGTGGATTTTCATCTAATGGACTTTGAAGACTAGACCTAATTTTAGAAGTTGGAGAAAAGCTATAAAAGGGAAAGTTTTCTACAACTTATGAGATATCTTATTCTTGGAACTTTGGAGAGCCGTTTTTGTTTACGCTTCTAGGGTTTGCTTTTGTTCATCTCCTTCTTTTCAATTAATATTATTATGATGATGAACTCCATAGCTATGAGTAGCTAAACATATTATTGGTTATGGGATAAAAGTTGATTTCTCAACATGTTTTTGAATCTATGAATTAGTTTTGTCTCAGTAATTTATTGTTTGTGATTCACAATTAATAGTGTTATAAGATTTGAATACTTGTTAGGTTGAGTCCTAATCAATCCGATTTGCGTTCATCTCTAGAGCTATATTAGGGTTTTCAATACGAAAAAGTTGTTTATCCCTGATTCTAAGTAGCATAATTGTGGGTAGTGATTGTAGTGATATATCCTACTAGTCACAAGTGAATCATAACTTTTGTTAAAACGTTTAGTGCTTTTACACATTCGTTTGCATTGATTAGTCTTATTCCATAGAACTTAATGCTTTTAGGGAGTTAAATCTAATTGTGCTTTTACACTTTAGGTTGCTTTCTAGGAAGAATTCACATATGCATCTTTTAATGTGGTTGTGATGAAAACAGGGAATTAATGGGTTATACTTGCGATCAAGGTATCCTAGGACTTTTAGTAAATACGAGATTAAAATACCAATTCTAATCATTGATGAAAATACATGTTTGTGAATGATACTATCTCGTGACCAATATCTTCTCCTTATTGATTATTCCAACTATTTGCTTTGCTCTATTTTGTTTTTACTTTAGTATTTCGCTTAAACAACAAACATCCCCCCTTGGTTACCTTAGAAACTGAAAATTGCATAACAACAATTGCCTCTCTGTGGATACGAACTCTTCCTTACCTTGTACTTCATTTAAATTTAGTGAGTAAGAAAGT
Source organism: Papaver armeniacum (assembly GCA_023531295.1). Lineage (NCBI taxonomy): Eukaryota > Viridiplantae > Streptophyta > Magnoliopsida > Ranunculales > Papaveraceae > Papaver > Papaver armeniacum. The sequence continues at coordinate 90,404 of JAJJWW010012875.1, read as the reverse complement.
GAAATTATTTTTGACGGATTGACAACCGACCAAATTTTGGCGCCGCTGCCGGGGAGGCATACGGCTTGTTATTAAGTTTTTAGTTTCTTTTTACAATTTCTGCTTTTATCTTTGTTTTTCGGTTCTTGTCTTGTTTCTCACTTGTTTGGGAGAATTGTTTTCAGGTACCTAATCCCTGGCTTCTAAAGATTGGAATTATCCAAGGTGCGGGATAGCTACTCGAAGAGGCACAATACTCCAACCAAGTCAAGACGCAACATAAAATCTAGAGTTAAAAGTGGAAGGAGAAGTACAAATAGAAGGAGAACAAGAGGTTCCAATCGTAGACGAACCACACGTGGAGGAAGAAGAAGCAATGGGTGATGCAAATCGTTCACTCAAGGACTTGGCTTCTCATAGGCTTGATACACAACATGGGTGTATTCAAACGAACTCTACTTTTGAGATAAAGCCGGGGTTGCTTAGAGAATTACCAAAATTCCATGGCATGGTGAATGAAGATCCAAACAAACATCTTATGGACTTCCACACCATTGTCATGGCCATGCTTCCAGCGGATGTTGAGGCGGATGGTGCAATGTTGAAAGTTTTCCGTTTCTCTTTAATGGATAGTGCTAAGGATTGGTTGTACTATTTACCTCCCTAAGTGTCACAACATGGAATGGGTTGAAGAAACTCTTTTTGGAGAGATATTTTCCTGCATCCAAGGCTACTCAAATTCGCAAGGAGATTTGTGGGATGAAGCAAAATGTGGGAGAATCATTATATGAATGTTGGGAACGATACAAGAGATTGGTTGCAAGCTGCCCTCACCACCAATTCAGTGACGCTATGATCATCCAATACTTCTATGAAGGACTCCAATCAAGTGATAGGAATCTTATTGACGCTGCGGGTGGTGGTGCACTAGTTAGCAAGACGGTGGCACAAGCTAGAGAGTTGATTGAAAATATGGCAGCAAACTCACAACAATTCTTGAGTCGTGGTTCGGATGTGATTATTAGAAGGGTGAATGAAGTGAGCGAGGTGGAGGAACTTCGTCAACAAATGGGTAACATGACAGCAATGTTGCAACAAGTTGCATCCGCGGTTATACCAAGTTCTCCTCAATCTTATGAAGACGAGCAAGCTAATGCGATCTTTCCAAATCAACCAAGACGGTATGATCCCTACTCCAACACTTACAATCCGGGATGGAGATATCACCCTAATTTTAGCTATGCCAACAAGCAAGGTGCCATTCAACAACCTACTTTCAACCGTCCGAGTGGATTTCAACCGCAACAACAACAATTTCAGCAACCGCAAGCACAACAATCAATGCAAAGTCAAGGTTCCGATATTGATTCAAAGCTTCAAACAATGATGCAAGGCATTTCCACCATGTTCAAAGAAAGTCAACAAGAAACTAAGAGTGCTATCAAGGAGTTGCAAACACAAATGGGCTCCATGGCTATTGATTTGAACCAATTGAAGGCACAAAATAGTGGGAAACTCCATTCTCAACCTATTAACCCAAAAGAGGGTGTCAATGCTATTACGTTGAGAAGTGGTACACAACTTGTGCAACCCGAAGTTACTGATTCGGGCAAGGTGGAAACACCCAAGGAACCTGTTTTGGAGGAGAATAATGAGGATTCTCCCCAAACTTCTGAGGTACCTATTCCTAACTCTAAAACTCCGGTTTCTACTTATGTTCCTCCTTTACCTTTTCCTCGCATATTTGCAAGTTCTAAGAAGGCGGAACTAGAAAAGGAGATTTTAGACGTTCTTAAAAAGATCCATGTGAACATACCACTCATTGATGCTATCAAGCAAGTACCAAAGTATGCAAAGGTGTTGAAGGACTTGTGTACCAACAAACAAAGGCTCAAAGGTAATGAAGTGCTTAGTGTGGGGGAGAATTCCTTGGCAATCTTACAACACAAACTCCCACTTAAGTGCAAGGAGCCTCAAAATATAACCAACTCCTGTGCTTCTGAAAGTCTGCAAAACAAGATGACTCCCAAACCCGTTTCTCGAGCCACTGTGCTCTAAGAATAAGAGAGTAGAATAAGAACGTCTAGTACGAAGTCTTTAGTAAAGCATTAGAAAGCTGGAAGATTCAAGTTCCCAGTTAGAGAAGACTTGGATAATAAACCTCGACGAGTGGAGGTAGACGCAAATGATCTCCAACAAGAACAAATTTTGAAGCAAACATCAACGGCCTCAAAGAAAAGACCAACCTGCAATGAGAAAATGTATCCCCAATTTGCAAATTTGCAACTTGACAAAACAATCAATCAATCATAAAACAATATTTTCAGAGAATTGCAAGACAAAGCAATACTAATTTGTTCACTAGAAACCACATCATGGAAGGACAAAAACACTGGAGAAAAAAAATCAACCTGCAAATTAAAGTTAGCATTTGACAATGCTAATATTAGAGGTTGAAGTGACACAACTATCTAGTTGATGTTACAAGAGGTAATCACATATTCAAGATAAATGATTATATATACCGGGCATCATCCATCTCCGCTTAGCCTGCAATTCCACGACAGGTGACTTCATCTATTGACCTGTGACCACACAAAAAGAGCATATGGATTAACAATGTCTTACCTCGAGTTAAAATTGGAGTTTAAGGAACACATATTGAAGAAGTACCTACGTGCAACAAGAAGAGCATATGGATTAAAAATGTCTTGCCTCGAGTTAAAATTGGAGTTTAAGGAACACATACTAAAGAAGTACCTACGTGCAACAAGACTTCATGAAGAAACGATAATTTAAGGGAGATGGATATCCTCCTGAAATGTGATAGGAACCAACAAAAAAACCAGAAAAAACTTATCAAGTAACTGTAGAGCATGTGCCCATCTTCAGAGCATAACTTGTATAAGCAGCCATGAGTTTAAGAAAAATTAGAAAAATTAATCAATGGCCCATAATATGTTGCGCATAAGTGAATTTCTTTTTCTGAGTATGCACAAGTATAAAATCATTCAGCATAAGCTATCATATATTATCTAAATCACTTCGAGAGACGAAGGATCATAAATGAACCTTCCTCCTAAGGCTAGTCAAAGGACAGTCTCGGTCTAGACATTCTACAGAGCATCACCACAAGTGGACTATGAGTTTGATAATGTGGTAGATTCCAAAAAAGAAGAGAATATACCAGAACAATGAGTAACTAGCTCTTTCAGATTACGAAAAAACTACATTTAAGGTAGCAGTTGTAATGAACTATTTCATTAAAGGTGTTGGAAGTTGCAGCTTAACAACTACTTTGAATTGCGAACTTTAAATGTCGCAAAGGAAATACCTAAAGCATCAAGTTTTACATCTTTATCCATACTTCTTCTCCGAGTTGGCATTTATCCAGAGGCTACAACAACAAACTTGTGTCATTCAACAAGAAACTGATTAGTAACTGAAAATACCCAATGTGTCTATTTCCTAAAACATTGACCCCACAACTCCGTAGTCACACCCACTGGGCATATCAATACTAACACCACCACCACCAGTACTAATATCAACCCCAACACCAGGTATATCAATTCCACCACCTATATCAAGACTAACGTTGTTGTTGAAACCAGCTGAAGGAATTTTAAAAGGATACAATCTCCCATATAAATTCATAATCAAGCATCAATTTTCATTGATTTTGCATCCCTAATTTTGGAACTAAATCAATAATGATAAATTGAATCTAACACCTTAAACATAAAATTTCTGTGAGCCACAATTGAATCATAAAGAAATACAACTAAAATAAACCAAACTATGATTAACAAAATCAATAAAGAATTGGCAGATCACCACCAACACTACATCATGAAGTGAACTGAAGCTTGTCGTGATCTCTTAATTCCATCCTCAGGTGAGAACCATTCAAAATCGAAAACAATAAAAACCCAAATCTCATAGATAACCAAACCTAAAATTGAACCCAAATCATAAAACTAGAACAAAAAGATGACCTTATTACCTGATTATCATATCGATGCTTCCAAATCTCACAATGACCTAAAATCTCAAATTGATGCTTCCAACTGCAATAAAAATACAACTGAGATCCATTAGAAAACATAAACCTAAAACCAACATATACACAGAACAAAAATTATTATTACCTGCAGATCGACCTAGGGTTGTTGTGGTTCAATCGATTTTGTGAAAGCGGATCTGAAGCTCTTGATTAAGAAGAAGTCAGTTGAAGAAGAGACTAGGGTTTGCTTTTGAATATGAGATGTGGTCTTGAGAAGTGAAGTGATTGATGGCGGTCATGTTATCGATCTGGTTATAAGGGTTTGAAGTTGTTGTTGAACTAGGGTTCTTCAGAGCTGCAACTCGAAGAAGAAAGAGAATGCAAAAAAAATATGGATGAGAAAACTCCAAGGAAGGAAAGATAAGGCGGATTAGCTGAATGGGTGGAAAAGAAAAGAAAAGGAGTTGACCAAACTTGGACTAGGGCGTAAAAATAAGCTCTAATGTTCCGACCACACACGCGCTTCACACGCTTGAACAAAGCGCAGTTGCAATTCGCAACCTTACCTGCGCGGTTGCAAAATTCGTAACAGATCATAGCCGTAGCGAAAAATTAGCAACGGGGATTAGCAACATCAATTTTGGAGAGGAAAGTACCCGAATTAGCAACGGGGATTAGAAACAGCAATTCGTAAAAGATTAGAGCCAGCAAAACTACCTTGTTGTGTTGTTACTGGTGGAGCCGTCTATTCGGAGAGGAAAGTACCATAATTAGGCGAAATCTCTTACGACCGCTCGTTTTAAAGACTTCTTTGGGACTGGGAAGCTCTACGAGTACCGTTGGTGGGAAACTAGATAATTGTAGTTTATTATTAGTTTTTGATTAATTTGATTGACTAACGGTTGTTGAACTTTGATTGCACCTAGTTTGTTTATACTTGAGAATCTTCTCTTCTGATATAAGATTCACTCAAACTAGATCGAAGTATCGACGGGGATCTTTAGACTGTTTGTAGATCTAAAGACGTCTTGTGATAATCCATTGTTAACAGACTCCGTTCTATGTGTGATTGATCACAAGAGATTCAAGTTGATTGTGTGCAGGTGTTTATTGAAGATTTAAGAAGATTTGAAGACAAAGAAGATTTCTTATTTGAGTTCATAATCTTTGGTGTGCACAAAACTTGATCGGATGGGGATCCAACTATAATCGGTTTATCTTTTGATAAATTGGATTGATTAGTTGAGTAGATCGGCATCAATACACTTCTTTGTGATTTATAGTATTGATTGCATAGTCTAAGCAATTACTTTGATAGTTGTTAAATAGATTGATCTAAAAACCCGACAAAGGAGTTTATTGGGATAAACGGAAGAGCCTTTTGTCAAACTCATATCACGTTGTTTGAAAAGAGTTGTTACCGAACATATTTGTTGTTCATTTACTGTTTGGAATACGAACCAAAGGAATTGTTCCAAGTGTGTGACTTATTACAAGTTGGAGGCGCAGGGATACAGACGGAACTAGGTGAACTATAGATTTAGCTGCTTGGTCTCTCAACTATATGAAGTTGGTTTAGATTTTGTATGAAGTTGGAGGCGCGGGGATTATTCTAGGGATCACAATATCATATCCTGTTACATCTCACGAAAACATGCTGAAACCATGGTTGTTCTGGTTATTTGTCCATCGGGGACGCTTTACGCTCTACAGATAACCAGCAGTCCGCCAGGAACGCATGCTAAGAATCACAACATTAGGACTAGCAGTGTCCACTAGGGACGTATATTAGAAATCGTGGCTATTAGTGCCTTGAGGACCAAGGGCTTAGCCTCTCCTGCGATATTTGAGTTTCGTCATATGAAGCTGAGCATATCTTTTGGAAATGAGGATCAAACTTATATTCAAGGCTCCTTTTCACACCCACTTCTCTCTCCTTTTCGTTTTGGTAAACTTTGAAGACAATTATTGGATTAGAAAGATGACTCACTCCCTAGATGTGGAATTACCATTTTGTATGTGGTTTTGAAATGACAATTTTTCCATTTGTCTAAATTTCACCATCTACATTGTTAGAGCATAGCTCAGTTGAACCCACCAAGCGTTGGTATGTCAAGTTTGGTTGTCATATTTTAGTGAACCAAAACTCATTTAAAGAGTCGCTTGATTATGTACTAGAGTCAACTTCGTATAGGTTAGCTTGAAAGTATTAGGATATAAGACATTACAAGTATTGCGAAGACTTGAAGAAGTGAATAATTAAGGAGCTACAACGACAACATCATCCTTCCACTTGAGGTTAGTGATATTTGACTTGAATTGTCTCATTCCCTAACGTATCTTTCAAGTCGTGCATATTGAAAACATAATTGTGAAGAATGAATGATTACACTCTAGTTAATATTAAGGAATACAATACGAAGTATAACGCTTATCTTTTGAACTTCGTATATAAGACATAGACATAATCGTTTGAATGCTATTGTGATTATGTATGGGTATGAAGTGATGATTTCATCCTAGGAAACAATGTTTTACAGTAGTTTAAAGGAAGTAAATTCATGAACTTGTTTCGTGAATCGAAAGGGAAATCGCTAGGCTTGTTTATGACTTGTTTATGTTCTTGGTAAAACTATTCACAAGGCCTGACTTTTTTATTGGTATGACTTTTATTAGTGAAACCGATCTTAAGTAATCACCTGAGATGGTATGATCGATTTAGTGTTATTGGTATGATGAACACTAGGCAAAGGGGAACTGATCCTATAAAGAGGTGCAGCCGATCACAAAAGGGGAATCTATCCTTGTAAGAGGTGTAACACGTTTTTAGTAGATGGGGGAACCGATCCTATGAACATGTGCAACAAGTTTTTAGTGAAAGGGGAACCGATCCTATGGACATGTGCAACAAATACAAGTAGTTACCATAAGTATATGGGGAACCGATCCTAGTACCTAGTCAACCGAATTTTTGGAAAGCTAGTGTGACTATGCACAGTACTCACATGGAGGTAGAACCGAAACTTGTTTTGGTAGAACCGTGAAACCCATGATTTGTGATTGAGTGTTCTTAATCAATCACATAGTTCTTGAAAGTCAGATAAACCAATTCTAAACTCGTTTGGAAGTGTGGCAAATCGGTTTCAAGATTGTAAGTATGAAAGAGGACTTACAAAGTAAAGATGTCGACATACTTTGAACATGTGCGTAACGCTTATCTTTTATTGTTCAAAGATATTCCTTAATAGCTAAAGGAAAATCCTGGATCGAAAAATAAGTTGAGAATCTTTTAATTAAGGTTTTTAATTTTATTTTTGGAAAATGAAAATTGGTAATGTGCATTTACTAATTGGAAATTTTCTAAGAGATTTTCGGTCAATGTTTGGACAAAGCATTTCCGGAATTATGGAAACCGAATCTGGAATATATTGCTTATCTTGAGAATATTTTCGGTTTTGGAAATTCCTTGGTGTTCAAACTTCCTTGGTCTATAAATATCAAAGTTTGCATTTCTAGCAAACTAATCCTCAGAGCCAGCAAAACTATCTAGTTGTGTTGTTACTGGTGGAGCCGCCTATTCGGAGAGGAAAGTAACCTAATTAGGCGAAATCTCTTACGACCGCTCGGTTTAAAGACTTCTTTGGGATTGAGAAGCTCTATTAGTACCGTTGGTGGGAAACTAGATAATTGCGGTTTATTATTAGTTTTCGATTGATTGATTGACTAACAATTGTTGAACTTTGATTGCACCTAGTTCGTTTATGCTTGAGAATCTTCTCTTCTGATATAAGATTCACTCAAACTAGATCAAAGTTTCAACGGAGATCTTTAGACTGTTGGTAGATCTAAAAACGTCTTGTGATAATCCATTGTTAACAGACTCCATTCTGCGTGATTGATCACAAGAGATTCAAGTTGATTGTGTGCAAGTGTTTATTGAAGATCTAAGAAGAGTTAGAAGACAAAGAAGACTTTGAAGATTTCTGAGTTGGGTTCATAATCTTTGGTGTGCACAATACTTGTTTCGGTTAAAGAGGATCCAACTATAATCAGTTTATCCTTGTGGTAGATTGGATTGATTAGTTGAGTAGATCGGCATCAATACAATTCTTTGTGATTTAAAGTATTGATTGCAAAATCTAGATGATTACTTTGGTAATTGTTAGTAGATAGATCTAAGGGTCTGACAAAGGAGTTTATTGAGATAACAACACGGCTGTTGAAATACTGGTGTGGTATTTTTCTAATCAACCACTTGAACATATGTTCAAACCTTGCCGTATACGTTTAATTTTTGTAGAAATTAACGTTTAATCCCATTTTTTTGGGGCTTTGGACGCTCTAGTCCTGTCCCTTCGAGCCCAGTACTATCTAGTCCAAAATTCACCCGCCCAAAACAATTTAGTCCAGATTTTAAACAGGTTAATCCTAACTTTCGCCGATTCATTATTCCCCGAATTTTCCCACTACCAAAATTACCCTTCAATGGTATAAACGTTTTGAATTGATTATAGATCTCGATTTCAGGATAAAATCCATAGAGAGAGAACAACAGAGAGAGATCGAGATAGATTTTGGAAGAGATTTGTTGTCTCTCTGCTAAGATTCATTTTTCAATTTCATTGATGAACTCGAAAACGTTTCCAATACCGAAATTACTTCCTCGTGTATGAGTAAACCTTATTCCTTAAATTTTAGTAGTTGTTAACTAAATTGTAATCACTAATTGAAGATCTATCATGCCTGGTTCTTGTATACGGTTTTTCCTTAATTAAAGGTTTTGTTTTATGATGCAGTGATGTTGATTTACACGATGTTTGCTTGCATAGCGTCTTCATGTCCTAATTTACGATCGATGGAGATTCGTACAACGGATAAGGCGATTAATAGAATTACTAGGTAAGTATCAACTGTATGTAATCAATTTCCCTTTTCATTTGGAAACTTGTATTTTTCTTTATTTTTAAACTGGATCTTAGGATCAGTATGTTTACGGAATCTTTTGTGTTTGTCCATTTTATTTAGCTAATTTAAGAACGTAACATTTTTGGTATGGAGTTTGATTGGTTAGTCTAATTTGACTTAAATGTGTTTGTTTGTGATGCATAGTCCATACCACTAATTTCCTTTAGTGGGATTATGTATTAAACAGAACCTAGTTTCCCCTTTTGAGCCAACCACATTAGTATGAAATCCTTGAATTCTGAAGCAAAAATATTGTATCATTTTTAAACTTTTCATCTTAATTGTAAATCAGGGATGAATTGAGTCCTTTTGTTGATAAGAGGTTTCTTACGAGCCTTAAGATTGAAGGGTCTTCCAACTTGGGTTCTCCTACATTGCCATCTTCAAATCCATCTATACTCTGGATTTAAGATTTATACTGTCTTTCTTAGATGGTAAATTCCCTCTACTCCTACAAGCTTTGTTTTTTTTTTTTTTTTTTTAAATTATGTTGCGAGGATTCTGTTAATTTGGCTCTACATTAGTTAATTTCGCATTATGTTGTGATGGGATGGATAACAAGAAGAATGGGTGCTTGTTGCACCTCCATCAATTTTAGAATTACAACAGGTAAATTCAATTTAAATTATGTTGTGAGGATTCTGTTAATTTGGCATTTCTGAATTTGATGTACATTAGAGGTCTAATTCCTCAATTATATTGTATTTTCACCACCACTACCACAAATATACAATAGAGCCATCTTTTATGTGGAATTCTACTTATTATATCGATTATAGACAAGAGTAACAGGGAAAAATCGATTACAGACAAGAGTACGTTACAGGGGGGAAAATGAAAGAAGGGATAATTGGCCAAAGACTAGGAACATGCACAAAACCAATTGAATTCAATCATAGTCTGTAAGATCTAAGCATGTGATCTTACTTGAGCCATCAGGACAAAGAAACCACTGTAGTAGCATATGTCTACATTTTGGGTCTTATTCATTCATGATGTACTAGTGTAGAGACAGAAAAATGTAGAATCGAATATGTATATTAGTATAAAGTTCTATATCCAAACTTATATGATTATTTAACTATACTAGATGGTAGAGTTTTTGGTGCATATATAGCTTTATTAGGTACTTAAATGCACTGTCTTGTTTGTTAGGATTTTGGAGTACTGTGTCTACAACAAGTTAATACGGCTATGACATGTATATTCGATTGATTTTGGAGTATTGTGTCTTGTTATCATGTACGAACTGATTTCTCTTTTGTTTTTATACACATAAATTCAGTTACAACATGTTTTCTAACTAGGAATCTCAATTAAGAGAAATGCTTCCTCATAGGAAAATAAATTAAGTTGTCATTACAACAAAGAAATTGATTACAATATCTGATCCTACTTCTGAAATCTTTTAAATGTTTTTTCCCGTTTGGCATTGGTAGGTGGGTTGTTGGTGGCAACAAACATCCATGAGGTGGATTAATTGAATGCCCAGCAAATCCATTTTAAAGAAAGCCAGAAGGCCGAGCAATTGTTAAGGAACCCATCCCAGCAACACATGAGCTTTTTCTTAGGCCAAGTGACTACACTCAACGTTCTTTAAAGAGATGATTTCTAAAATTGAAGTCCCGTCAATTTTTTATGGACCTCTCATGGGTGTGAAGACTTGGGATAGGAATGGATGGAGAATTGGACTAAATTTGGAAGAGAAGAAGGAAGAGTTGAGAAAAGCTTTGAATTGCAAAAGGAAAAGGATTCTAATCCTTGGAAGAATTGGAGAATATTGCCTATTCTACAACTTCTACACACCTCTCTACACACACATCACTTGTGTTTTTGCATTTTTCTAAGATTTTCTTTTTAATTACTTGTGTGAATTTGAAACTTCTTTTAATTATTATTATTTGTGTGAATTTCAAAAAACATGAGTAGCTAATTTTCTATTGATTGGAGGATGAATTCCTAGTTCTTAACATGATTTGAGTTTTTGTTTTCAATTCTATCTGAGATTTTCACATGATTATCGATTGTTTTTACTAATAGGAGTGATCTTAAAGACACTCATGATTGATTGATAGATTGTTTGGAGTGCACGCTAAATTGATTTGTTAATTGGATCTATATCTAGTATAAGTTAGGAATACGTTTTAAATTTACACAAGTAGAAAACACGAGACCTTTTTGTGTGTAGAAACAGCTAGAAAGTGAACCAAGCGAACCGAGTTTAACTACTAGTACTAAACCTAAATTCATAAAACTTAATCGTGCATTACATCTTGTAAGCGGACCTCAAAGGTGGTTCTTTTGAATAGAATCGATAACTAAGCACTGTTACTCGGTGAAATTAGGGATTTTGGGGCTAGCTAAACTCTGCTATCCTACGGTTGGTGATAACTGTGACTAATAACAAGTAGAAAAGAAACATAACTTTAATCATTGTTTCGTAACGGGAAGGATTCCTTGATCTTGTCTCTTATTGTTTTCATCTTTCAACTTTCGATTTTAATTGCTTTCTTTATTTTTATTTTGCTTTTACACCCCCTTTCGTGACAACTTTTACAACTAAGATCTCTTGCTCCTCGTGGGAACGAACTTGACTTCCCATGGGAAATTTTGAATTAATTTGATTGCACCTCGACCGCATCAACCATCAACGGGATTTTTTTAGTTGTTTTTATTCTTTTTGCTTTGTTAAATCTAACTTAGTTTGTGAGAATCTTATTTGCAAGAAATGCTTAAAGGAGGTAGACCGGGTTCCACTTCCTCCTTCTTCATCAAGTGATTCGGACAAAGAGGAAGAAACAATAGCTTCTCCTTTGCTTGACACACAACAATGGTGTATCCAAACTAATTCAACCTTCGAGATCAAAGCGGGGTTGATTAGAGAGTTACCAAAGTTCCATGGCATGGTGAATGAGAACCCAACAAACATCTTATGGACTTCTACGCCATAATGCGGATGGAGCAATGTTGAAAGCTTTCTTTTCTTTGGCGGGTAATGCTAAGGAATGGTTATATTATTTGCCTTAGGAGTATCACAACATGGAATGGTATGAAGAAAATTTTCCTCGAGAGATATTTTCCGCAAAGCTACTCAATTCGCAAGGAGATTTGTGGATTGAAACAACAAGTGGGAGAATCATTGTATGAATGTTGGGAGCGATACAAGAGGTTGGTGGCAAGCTGTCACACCATCAATTTAGTGACTTATGATACTCCAATACTTCTATGAAGCTCTCCCACTCAAGTGATAGGTCTCTTCTTGACGCCATGGTGGTGGTGCATTGAACAAGACTTTGACCGAAGCTGAGAGTTGATTGAAAGTATGGCGGCGAACTCCGCAACAATATGGTTAAGTGCATGAAGTTAGTGATTCTTCATCATATCTTGATCAAAGGATGAGTAACATGGAGACAATGATTCAAAGGATGGCAATTATTCCGATGATGAGACCAAGACAAGTGAATTTTATATCGAATCAAAGGCCAAGTATATCCATACTCAATACCTATAATCCCGGTGGAAGGATCATCCCAACTTTAGTTATGCAAACAAGCAAGCGGCGGCTCCTAATCCATATGCACAACAAGGTGGTTTTCAACAATCACGATTCCAACCTCAACAACAAGGTGGTTATCAACAATTCCAACCTCAAGTGAAAGAACAAGGATCTTCAATTGATGATAAGCTTAATGTCATGATGCAGGTATTACGTCATTGTTTCAACAAAATCAACAAAAAGACCGATTCGTATCAAAGGACTTACAAAATCAAATTAATTTATTGAAATCTCAAGCATCCACAAACTTCTTTCCAAGAGAGAATGTTAATGCGGTTACTTTAAGAAGTGGAAGACAAGTGGAGGGTCCAAGTCATCATGAGGAGGTTAGTGAAGAGGTAGTCAATGACAAGGAGGAAACCGCACCAAAGGAGAATTCCACACCAAGCGACCAATCCAAGGAACCGGTTTCTACTTTCACTACTCCACCTCCTTTTCCTAGTCGCTTTAAATCCAAGAAAGAAGCTCAAGACAAGGCACTTATGGATATCTTGAAGATTGAAATCAACATCCCATTCATTGAGGCCATTAAGACAATTCCAAGGTATGCCAAGTTCATGAAGGATTATGTATCAAGAAGGATAAAGTTTGCTTGATAATGAAATTAATAAAGTCTTTTACTATTGGTAAACAAAGGTTTAGAACTTTACTTGATTTGGAGCTTATTAGTGTGATGTCTACGAAATATATGACTCCTTGAATCTTGGACCTTTGAAAGAGACAAGAGTTATTATCCAATTCTAACATATATCATGGTGGATGGACAAATAATGAGAACCGAAACTTCTTTACTTCTTTGGGAGGCCATTCATGAAGACCGCGAAGACGAAGATTGATGTTGATATGGGTACACTCAAAATTGAAGTGTCAACTTTAACATATTTGAAGCCATCGCTATGATGTGCATTCCGTTTACTCCATTGATGTGGTTGATTCATTAGCACAACAAATGGTGGAATCAAGAGGATGAACTTGATGTGGTGTTGCAAAAGAGCATTGAATCGACGTCCATGGCTTGTCTAGAGATGTTGAAATCTCCAAGCTTTGGCCATTTGCAAGAAGCTAAAGGTGATGTTTCTTATATTTCTTTACCCGTGAATGATGAAGCATTTAGAATCACTTTTGAAGTATGCTTTCTTGGGAGATGGAGATGAGCTTCGGTGATTATTTCTAAGAACCTCACACGGTACAAGAAGACCGCTTTACTTAGAGTCTTGAAAGAGCACAAAACGGTAGCATTGGGGGGACAATCATGGACATCAAGGTATATTAGTCCATCCATGTGCATGCATAGGATTCTAATGGAAGAGAACGTGAAGCCGGACGTGATGCTCAACGTAAATGATGGAGGTTGTGAAAAAAGAGATACCAAATTGCTAAGTGTGGGTAATCTACCCACTTCCGAGTAGAAGTGGGTTAGTCCTTCAAGTGGTACCAAAGAAATTCACGGTTGTTCGAATCAAGATGATGAACTTGTTCCTACAAGAGTTCAAACCGGTTGGAGAGTGTGCATTGACTATAGAAAGCTTAATTCTTTTTTCCTTTACCTTTCATTGATCGAATGTTGGAGCTAATTCTTATTATTGCTTCTTGATGGTTATTCGGGATACAACCAAATTGTTATTGCACCGGAGGACCAAGAGAAGACCACTTTCACTTGTCCGCTTGAACGCTTTGCATATAGACGGATGCATCTTTAAAATGACACTTATATGGAGCGCATCAAGGGCATTTATGGATGACTTTAGTGTTTATGGCAATTCTTTTGATGGTTGTTTAAATAACCTTGAACTAATTCTTAAACGATACATAGACAAAACCTTGTCCTTAATTGGGAGAAATGTCACTTTATGGTAAACCAATAGTACACAAGTCAAAGATAGATTTAATAAGAACTTACAATATCCCACAGGAGATCCGTTCTTTTCTTGGTCATGCAGGTTTCTATAGGCGGTTTATCAAGGGATTTCTCCAAAATCTCCATGTAGAGTTTATTACAAAGGAGAGTAATTTTAAAACAAGGAATGCGAGACGTGACAAATTAAAGGAGATGTTGACAGTCATCAAATCACCGGATTGAATCTTCATTTGAATTAATGTGTGTCATTATTTTTTTATGGACAAGTTGTCCCGGTTTCTATTATGCATCTAGGACCCTTAATGATGCTCATAGTTTTTGCGTTGGAAAATTTCGATACTTGGTGGTATTATTGTGTATTCCGATCTTCGGATCCTATTGTTAAAGAGTTCGACATTGAATTGTTTGAATTACAAAAAATGTATTCATTTTCTTTTTTGGATACTAATTTGGAGAAGTAAGGATGCTTAACCATCTTGCAAACTTGAAAAGAACTTGGTAGGTGGGAACAAACATCCAGGGATTAGCAAAAAAAATGAATTGGTTGTCGAGTTAAGGAACCGTGTAATGTTTTTCTATGTACTGAGTTCTTTAAAGAGATGATTTCTAAAATTGAAGTGTCAATTTTTATTATATGACAGACAACAACAAGATAAAGTTTACAATTTCAATGCTTAATCATTGGAGGAGGGCGAACTAGTGCTGGACTTGCTGGTGATCTTGATGTTCATTAGGGGAAGGCCAAGTCTTGCTGGTGAGAATGCAGTTTCTACAAGATAGGTGTATTTTCTTGTACACCAGTTATACGCGGTGCACATAAAAGTACACTATTTCTTTTGTGCTTTATATACGAAGTGTATATGCTTGTACATCAATTTGTATCGATGCATCTTAGTCTCTATTACCCATCCAAAAAATTTGAATTTCATCTATTTTCAATTTTCAATATCATCTGAATATATTTGCTTTGTGGAATGTCTTGGCATTTCTTATTTCCTATCAGATATGTGGGTTGCCACTATAACAGTTGGGTTGGACGTACAGCTGAAGTACTATGAAAGGTGATCTTGATGTTCATTAGGGAAAGTCCAAGTGGTGTTAGAATTGCTGGTGAGATTACAGTTTCTACAAGATAGGTGTATTTTCTTGTATACCAGTTATACGTGGTGCACATAAAAGTACACTGTTTCTTTTGTGCTTTATATACGAGGTGTATATGCTTGTACACAAATTTGTATCGATGCATCTTAGACTCTATTACCCATCCAAAATATTTGAATTTCATCTATTTTCAATTTTCGATATCATCTGAATATATTTGCTATGTGGAATGTCTTGGCATTTCTTATTTCCAATCAGATATAGGGTTGCCACTATAACAGTTAGCTTGGACAGCTGAAGTACTATGAAACTGCGAATATATCAGTTAGCCAGCTGGTGATTGCATTGTATTATCTTAGAGGAATCCAATATAGTACTGGATTGTGTTTCCAAAGTGCATTATCAACAAATCTTGGAAGTTCTTGTTTAGGATCACTTTTTGTCTAGTACTGGATTGTTTAAACTTAATATAAGCTGAAGATTAATTCATGTTCTCTTGTGCTCATTGTTGCCTTCGAGTGATGGACTCCATTTTTTTTTATATGACAGACTACAACAGGATATAGTTTGAAATTTGAATGCTTAATCATTGGAGAAAGGACAACTGGTACTGGACTTGATGGTGAGCTTGATGTTCGTTGGGGAGGGATAAGTGGTGTTAGACTTTCTAGTGAGATTGCAGTTTCTACAAGATAGGTGTATTTTCTTGTACACCAGTTATACGCGGTGCACATAAAAGCGCACCGTTTCTTTTGTGCTTGATTTTGTGGATGTGTACATAATTGTACACCATTAACCTGCCTCATTTTTGGGTCTTATCATTTTACAATTGAAAGGATGCAGACACTGTTAGTGAACGTCTTAGCTGCTCGAACTTGTTGATAAATTTGATAAGAAATTTACTAAAAGTTGATGAATCAGTTCTAACTATTTTATGGATTTTGTAGATGTGTACATAGTTGTACACCGTTTGTCATGTCTCACTTTATAAATTATTTCTTAATTCGCTTTATAAACATTACTTTTTTTTACATCGAGTCCATGTCTTATGTAGCTTATAGACTAAAGTATGGGTTGCAGGTGATGGAGTTTCAACAAAGAAATATAGTATCCTTGAAGCATCCCTATCAGGATCTGATATGAATTTTTGAAGGCCGACTGAGTTGATTGTTTTTATCCTGAACCATATTACTTCAGCTGCTGATATCGCCGTCCAGATTTCTTTGGCTTGTAAGTCTTCTCTGTCTTGTCTCTTTCTTACTTTATTATCATCACTGCTAGACAATATAATTGCCACATTAAATGAAATATCTTTATGAAATATTTCGTTTGACCTGACCTAAATATATGCTGTGAACTTCAAATTCTTTACATTGATCGGAGAGGAAGCTTTGGATAACAGAAAGGGACTAAAAATAAAATGACTAGACTGAAGTTGGATAAGAGAGATAAGTCAAGTTATTAGATTCTGATGAGTAAGTCTTTCATTTCTAGTTTCCCTAAATTTATGTTTGTGTAAATAACTAAGGTGTACATAATTGTACAATGGTGTCTCTTAATGTGTACATAGTTGACAATTGTATATGTGATCTTTAATGTGCGTAGAGTTGTACACATGTTGATCGTTAACGTGCACATAGTTATACGCATAACTGTACACCTTTTGATTGTTAATGAGTGCACATAGACAATAGGAATGCTGCGTGGATGGATCAGTATATAACTGTACACCTTTTGATTGTTAATGAGTGCACTTAGACAATGGGAATGCTGCGTGGATGGATCAGTAAGTAGTACCATGGTTCTTATTTAAGGCCGGTACAAGTGTACGAGTTTTTTTTTTTGTCTCATGATATCCATGTAACACGAATACATAAACTAGATTTGACATCCCTTGGTCTGTCTTTTTTTGTTTGAAATGCCCATAAAATTCCAATTTTAGTTTGCAATGTGACTCATAAGCTCAAAATGGTTGAATGCCCAGCCTATCACAAGGTTTGCGGAGGTTGATGGTTCGAATCCATCTGAGTTTTAATGTTATTTTATTCAATGTGGATAGCGTTGTTTGTGCTTGGGTAGTCGATTCAAATTGTATGTGGGTACAAACTCGTGCACCTTGTCTTGTCTCATGAATATATAGGCTACTTTGTGCGTTTAAATGTTGGATTCCTGGATTTTGTAGACGTGTACATAGTTGTATACCATCGTCCTGTCTCATGAATATGTGGCCTATTTTGTTGTGTGAATGTTGGATTTTCTGGATTTTGTAGGTGTGTACATAGATGTACACCATCGTCCCTTTTCCTGGATATATTGACTGTTATGTGAGTATGGATGTGAATTTTCAGGATTTTTACAACTGTGTACATAGTTGTACACCAGTGTAAATTAAAAATCTTAAAAAGTGAAAATTATATAGTCATATGGGTACTCTTTTTACTCGTCTCGGAAAGAGCTTTCCGAATATATAAAGTATGATAATTTTGGACGAGCGGTTCGGAAGATAAATCATTTTTTTAATTATTTTTATATTATAAAGTTTGTTTACGTCATGATAAATCAATTTGGACGGGAATATAAACATTTGGACTAAGTTGCAACTCTAGAAGGTTATTTGTGTATTTTCCATATTTCAAATATTGAAAGGACTAATCTGTATCTAGTTGAATGAGTCAGGACTAATTAATATATTTGGATGGGATTTTGGACTAAACCGTATTTTTCCCTTAATTTTTATCAACATATACATATGCAGCCTTAATGTGCTAGCCGACAGCCCTTTGCTTTGGCCCAGCTATACCGGCGGGCTTTGGCAGGCTAACATGCTTAAATATTGAGCCTAGCCTGGTCCTGTCTTAAGCCTTTTATCAACATATACATATGCAGGCCTTAACAGGCTAGCCAGACAGGCCTTTGCTGGCCCAGGCTATACCTGGCCGAGCTTTGGCAGGCTAACATGCTTAAATATTGAGCCTAGCCTGGGCCTGTCTTAAGCCTGAGCCCGGCCTGGCCAATTTAAGAACATTCCAGGCCAGGCTTGGCCTGCTAAATACTGGCAAGTCCAGACCAGGTTTGGGCCGACCTGGCCTCTTTGACACCTCTAAGAAAAACTATTATTATCTTGCTTTATTGTTCGGTGCAATTGCGGTGCTTTAATGTCTATGTTGTTTCAATTGCTTCCGGTTGAGGTGAATAATTATGCAAGTTGATTTATTTGGTTTGTATGAATTGTTTATGGCTTAACGAAAGAAAAGGTTTACGGGATGAATTGTTTAGTCCAATTCGATTTTGGATAAGAGAAACTAAGTTAATTCTGATCTTAGTTAGACTTATCAAAGTGGAGGTTTCAGTTATTCAAGTCTAATCGAATGCCTTAACAAGGAATACTAGTTAACTAACCTAGTACTTGTCTTGTTTAAAAGTTAAAGGTTTAAGTTATATGGATAATTAGAACCTGATCATGAGAAAAATAGAGTTATCTTTATTTTGGTCTTATCGAACAAGCGATTGTATTTGTACAATCGGTTTAGCAATGGAACTAAGGTGCTTAGTCGATTTTTGGTTTGCTAAACTATTAGGGAAAATTGCTTCGGGCAATTGTTTCTTTGATAACATATCAAAACAAAATTACTTTGTAGTTTCGGTTTTGATATTGGTTATCAAAAATGGTGTGTGGAACCCTCGTGCTTAACTCTTATAGGTTTGCAAGTCTATTTTGAGATTTGTAAGATCCTTTCGGTTTGTCCTTTATTTGCTCGTACCTTTGTCATTTTGTGACAAAAAGGGGGAGAAATATATGGAGTAAACAAGTGATACTGGTATTGATTTATATTGATTGGTATCACTAAGGGAAAGGACATTGGTGCTTAAACGTTTATCTAACAAACGAGTAAAGCATAGACTAAGGGGGAGTAGCATATCATATGATACTTGTAGTTATATGGACTACAAAGGAATAAAAAAGATGTGCGGATTTATAAAATCTACCTATCTTACCTTTAGGGGAGAATTAGCTTTGTTATTATAATGTCAACATCGGCATTTATGGATTGAATGTATATAGGTTATTGTGATGATGAATTTGGGAATCAAGCGTATGTGTAATGAATTCTTGTAATTTGTTTATCCATATCATGTAAGAGTTTTGTCACTAAAATTGACAAAGTGGGAGATTGTTAGAGCATAGCTCGGTTGAACCCACCAAGCGTTGGTATGTCAAGTTTGGTTGTCATATTTTAGTGAACCAAAACTCATTTAAAGAGTCACTTGATTATGTACTAGAGTCAACTTCGTATAGGTTAGCTTGAAAGTATTAGGATATGAGACATTACAAGTATTGCGAAGACTTGAAGAAGTGAAGAAGTAAGGAGCTACAACGACAAAATCATCCTTCCACTTGAGGTTAGTGATATTTGACTTGAACTGTTTCATTCCCTAACGTATCTTTCAAGTCGTGCATATTGAAAACATAACTGCGAAGCATGAATGATTACACTCTAGTCAGACGTAGTATTAAGGAAAGCATGAATGATTACACTCTAGTTAGACGTAGTATTAAGGAATACAATACGAAGTATAACACTTATGTTTTGAACTTCGTATATAAGACATCGACATAATCGTTTGAATGCTATTGTGATTATGTATGGGTATGAGGTGAATATTTCATCATAGGAAACAATGTTTTACATTAGTTTAAAGGAAGAAAATTCATGAACTTGTTTCGTGAATCGAAATGGAAATCGCTAGGCTTATTGGTATTGTGATCATTGCATATCTTTTGAACTACCAATATGTGTGATTAGTATAACCGCTCGTGACTTGTTTATGTTCTTGGTAAAACTATTCACAAGGCCTGACTTTTGTATTGGTATGACTTTTATTAGTGAAACCGATCTTAAGTAATCACCTGAGATGGTATGATCGATTTAGTGTTATTGGTATGACCAACTCTAGGCAAAGGGGAACTGATCCTATGAAGAGGTGTAACCGAACACAAAAGGGGAATCGATCCTTGTAAGAGGTGCAACACGTTTTTAGTATATGGGGGAACCGATCCTATGAACATGTGCAACAAGTTTTTAGTGAAAGGGGAACCGATCCTATGGACATGTGCAACAAATACAAGTAGTTACCATAAGTATGTGGGGAACCGATCCTAGTACCTAGTTAACCGAATTTTTGGAAAGCTAGTGTGACTATGCACAGTACTTACATGGAGGTAGAACCGAAAATTATTTTGGTAGAACCGTGAAACCCATGATTTGTGATTGAGTGTTCTTAATCAATCACATAGTTCTTGAAAGTCAGATGAACCAATTCTAAACTCGTTTGGAAGTGTGGCAAATCGGTTTCAAGATTGTAAGTATGAAAGAGGACTTACAAAGTAAATATGTCGACATACTTTGAACATGTGCAGTAACACTTATCTTTTATTGTTCAAAGATATTCCTTAATAGCTAAAGGAAAATCCCGGATCGAAAAATAAGTTGAGAATCTTTTAATTAAGGTTTTTAATTTTATTTTTGGAAAATGAAAATTGGTAATGTGCATTTACTAATTGGAGATTTTCTAAGAGATTTTCGGTCAATGTTTGGACAAAGCCTTTCAAATTATGGAAACCGAATCGAATATATTGCATATCTTGAGAATATTTTCGGTTTTGGAAATTCCTTGGTGTCCAAATTTCCTTGGTCTATAAATATCAAAGTTTGCATTTCTAGCAAACTAATCCTCAGAGCCATCAAAACTACCTAGTTGTGTTGTTACTGGTGGTGCCGCCTATTCGGAGAGGAAAGTAACCTAATTAGGCGAAATCTCTTACGACCGCTCGGTTTAAAGACTTCTTTGGGATTGAGAAGCTCTATTAGTACTGTTGGTGGGAAACTAGATAATTGCGGTTTATTATTAGTTTTCGATTGATTTGATTGACTAACGGTTGTTGAACTTTGATTGCACCTAGTTTGTTTATGCTTGAGAATCTTCTCTTCTGATATAAGATTCACTCAAACTAGATCGAAGTTTCGACGGGGATCTTTAGACTGTTTGTAGATCTAAAGACGTCTTGTGATAATCCGTTGTTAACAGACTCCATTTTGTGCGTGATTAATCACAAGAGATTCAAGTTGATTGTGTGCAAGTGTTTATTGAAGATCTAAGAAGATTTGAAGACAAAGAAGACTTTGAAGATTTCTGATTTGGGTTCATAATCTTTGGTGTGCACAATACTTGTTTCGGTTAAAGAGGATCCAACTATAATCAGTTTATCCTTGTGGTAGATTGGATTGATTAGTTGAGTAGATCGGCATCAATACAATTCTTTGTGATTTAAAGTATTGATTGCAAAATCTAGATGATTACTTCGGTAATTGTTAGTAGATAGATCTAAGGACCTGACAAAGGAGTTTATTGAGATAAACGGGAGATCCTTGTGTCGAACTCACATCACTTGGTTGAAAAGAGTTGATACCAAACAGATTTGTTGTTCCTTTACTGTTTGGAATACAAACCAAAGGAATTGTTCCAAGTACGTGACTTATTGCAAGTTGGAGGCGTGGGAATACAGACGGAACTAGGTGAACTATAGGTTTAGTTGCTTGGTCTCAACTATATGAAGTTGGTTTGATTTTATATAGCGGCTTAATCCTGAGAGTATTCAATTCTGGACAAGGTCCCGGGGTTTTTCTTCATTTGCGGTTTCCTCGTTAACAAAATCTTGCTGTGTCTTTTACTTTTCTATTTCCGCAATTATAATTGTTTTTATTATAATTAGAAGTAAAATACACAAACGTTAATTCCTATTTACTTGATAGTAATCCTATTTTGTTTGGTTAAGTCTCGAACCTCTTATCAAGTAAACATACTTCGTTGTTGTATTGTCTCGATCTCGTATCCATAGACGATCACACGAAGTGTGAACCGATTAGTTGTATTGTCTCGACTCAGTCTATAGACAATCACTTTCGGAGAAAGGACTTATAGGTGGAAAAGTTTTAGATTAAGGTATATTTGGGTACCCTCGTCTTTTCATACATGTAATCGCCT
>JAJJWW010012875.1:0-67872 GCA_023531295.1 Papaver armeniacum | reverse complement strand
CTTCGGAAACAGTTATACTACACTTTAGGACTAGTGCTTAATTTGCGTTATTATTTTGGCCCTGAATAAATAGTTGGGCGAATAAATAGGTTTCAAAATTCAAATCCTCTTGGGCAACAAGGTCACCAGTTGTTCGTAGGCCTGTCAATGGAAGAATATCCGTCGGATATTAAGAATTCCGATATCCGACAGGTTAAAGACTACTCGGATATCCGATATCCGATAATATCCTATAGGATATCAAAATCGATATCGATTCCGATAGGTTAAGCTTATTTGATATTTGATATTTATCCGATAATATCCGATTCTCGAGTTCTATTTCAAAACATATGCAGAGGTGAAATTTAAGTTCTATTTCTCATACATACCATCCAAATTGTCTTAAAAACAGTCTAAAAACATTATTCTAAGTAGTTATGTCTCTAAGTATCTCTCACTCACACATACATGAAAAGAAACACAAGCAAATGCTATAAAGTAAGAAACTTCAAACACGAAGTATGATAAGTATCTGCCACTCTCCTCCAAATTTCTGACTCTATAGACTTCATTCATCTTCGATTTCAAAATTTTCCATATCATCTCGCATTATACACAACTACGTAAGTATGCACCGAGTTTTAAAGAACTAAGAAAAATAACAGAGATGAAACTATGCACCGAGTTTAAGCAAAGAAAAAGAAAAGAGAAAATGCTACCTTCACAAATGAAATCTGGCAACCAATCGCTTAAGCACAACAATGCTTGAACAACCTCTGGATCTAATGAAGCTCTGTGTGTTGTAAGCACTCTACCACCCGCACCGAACATTGATTCGGATGCCACACTCGGTGACTGGATAGCCAAGACATCTCTTGCCATCTTTGCAAGAGTTGGGTACTTAGGTGCATTTAGCTTCCACCAACTCAAGATTTCAAATAAATACTCATCTTTTGGTGAGCCTTTGCTAAGCATTGGTTCTTCTAAATACCGGTCCAACTCGATTTCGCACCTCAAATTCAATGTTCTCCATCATAAACTCAAAGATATTCAGGATCACGTACTTCATCCGGATTGTCCGAATCCATCATACTTGAGCTAGAGACAGAGCTGCGGCGCCAAAATAGTGTTCATCTCGCATTTGAGTTTTGTGAATCATACTCATAGAAAAGAGCTGTCAATTTTGTTTTGAATTTGTTATACTCCACTGCATAGCCAATTCCATACAATTTCTTATAACGAAACTCTACCCATCTTTCCTTGTATCTAGGATCTAACACAACTCCAATGCCCATAACCAAATTACTTTCAAGCCAATACACATCGAACTTTTCCCTCATCTTCAACCCCATATCTCTGATATACTTATAATCACTGTCTTCCCATTGTTTGATGCACTTGTTAACTTCATAGACCCCATTGTAGTACAGATTTGCAGTTGGATACTTCATCCCCGCAAACCTCGGTTGAAACATCATTAAACACCTCTAAACACTTGCAAATAACTACCCTTGTTGCCACTCGTCTTCACTTGGTATACAATCGAATTCAGGATCAAGGACAAACTAATATTTTAAACCCTTTTTCAACTCAATGGCATTTTTAAGCATAAGAAAAACAGAGTTCCATCGAGTGTCCACGTCAAGACTAACCGCCTTTCCGACAACCTACATTGTAACAAAGGTTTAGTGTCAAACCTCTCTTTTCTAGCCCGTGAACCTTTAACATACTTAACACAAGCTCTAATTGATTGCACAAACTCTATAAAGAACTTTCATACCATCTAGGACAACTAAATGAAGAATGTGGTTGGCACACCTCATGTGAAACAGTTCCCCATCAAGAACTAGACAATCCTTATTATTTAGCCACTTAATCAAATTTCTCATCATAACACCATTAGCAGCAGCATTATCAGCAGTTAAAGCAAGGAATTTCCTATCTATGTTCCATTCAAGAGTGCAAGTTTTGATACATTCTGTTAGAACATCTCCTGTGTGTGGTGATGGCACTAAAATATAAGCTAATGTTTTCTTAACCAAATTCCATTAATCATCTATGTAGTGGCATGTTACACAACAGTACCCATCTTTAGTATGCTTAGCAGTCCACATATCAGTTGTAAGACTACATCTAGAGGTCAAATTATCCAATACTATTTGCAATTCTTGTTTCTGTTCATGAAAAAACTTCATCAAATCACTTCTGGTTGTGTTTCTACTCATGATCTTAACAAATAGGTTCAAAGACTTGCAATACATTCTAAAGTAAAAATGTTGAGCCATGTTTAGAGGGTAATCATGCTTAGCAATCATTTTAACCATGTATTCCCTAGAAACTGCAGGATCATACTGCCAATTAGCTAATTTTAAAGCTTTGTTACCTGCTGTTTTCAGTGAAGTAGAAATCTTTTTTGTCCAAATTTTGTTCGTGGTCTCTTATGGCAAATATTTAGATGATTACGTAACCTTGTAGTACCACTGCCACTATCAGCATCAACCACCTTCTTGCAATGATGGCATGTACCTAGTACAACAGCTTCCCTCACGTGTGTTTTCTTGTTGTGTCTTACTTTACAATCCCTTTCAAATTCATCCCACACTGGTGACCTTATTGCTCTAAGCTTTTTCTTCAGAGCAGTTATCAGTGGATCCTCACCAGCTTCTCCATCTTCATCATCTGTATGAGAGCCTGAAATGTTATCATCAGCTGGGTTCTCTTCTGGTTCTGGTAATCTCCTACTCCTAGTGTCACTAATACCCGGTGTTGAGCCAATTGCTGAAGCTTGAACACTTTGTGATTGTGAACCATCCCTAGAAACGACAGCATTTGATTGAGATTGAGGCAAAGGGGTTGACTTTGAGGTTGCAACTGTCTTTCCCTTGGATGGTTTCTTAAACATTTTTGCAATCACCTATATTAAAATTAAACACAAAGTAAGCATTTGTGCAAGTGAGATTATAAAATGGAACATTAAACAAAGAAAGATTCTAACAAGAACAGAGCATTGCATTAAACATAACTCAATCGAAACCAAGATTATAACGTAACTCAGTCGAAACCAAGATTCAAGAATTTGGTCATAAATATGTGCATCATTGTCTTAAAATATATGCAGGTTATAATTTGGTCATAGATTATAACGTAACTCAGTCGACAATATCCTCCATAGATAAAAAAATAGCCAGCGAAGTCATTATCAAGTTACAAGGGAACCATTACGAACTTTGTGTCACTACCAAGTTTTAAGTACTGCTCATATACAAAGATATAAATACGCTCAAGCAGATAGTTCATGGAGTCAACAACGCAATACCAAAGCAAAGACAACATCCAGTAGGGAATCATTCTATTCTAATAATGGGGTTCAATTACTTTCTATATATAATCCATACAATCCCACAAGCATAGTCATCATATCCATAGATTCAAAACTCTATCACATAGTAAAGCTTCTCATTTATACACAAACACCGAAATAAACACAATATGGAAGTAGAATTATAAAATCAAATACCTTAGCGAGAGACTAGAGAGTGTCTCTGTGGAATCCCTAATACATTCAGTGCAATCACTTGCTTGAATCCCAATTCCCAAACTTATCAACCTGAACATTAAAAGAAAATCAGCCATCAATTATCTGACATTAATTTGCAAAATAAACTCATAATATCCTAATAATTAGCCGATTATACCCAAAATCAAACAAATATAACTCAACAAGTTTATCCTATGATTGAGAAGAAAACCCAAATTTTGAAACAACAATAGAAACCCTAATTTGCAATTTCTGATTTCAAAACCCTAATAAATTCTAATTTCATAGAAACTCATACAAATTCATCACCCTAATTACTAGATAACTATCTACACAAAAGAGAAGAGAAAGATTGGTACCAAGCGTAATTTAGGGTGTAGCTTAATCCATCACACCCTCAATCTTTCACGCCAAGTTTAACAAATCGACGATGACTAACTAACTCCTGCTGCTAAAACGAAGAATCGAAGATGATAAAGAAATGACTTGCAGACTTGCAGAGATTCAGTGGACAGGCGGTGAGAACTGAGAACTGAGAAGAAATGGCGAAGAAAAAAAAAAGAAATGACTTGTAGAGTCCTCGACTAGTGGAGGAAAATAAGGGTTTGGAAAATTACAATTACGTCCTTAACATATCGGATATCTAAACAAACGGATATAGCTTAATCCGATTCCGATATGTTAAGGAAGAAATATCCGATAACATATTATATCCGATATCCGATATCCGATAAAACGGATAAAATCCTATAGGATCTCGAATAATCGGAAACGGATTCCGGATATCGGACAAATATTGACAGGCCTAGTTGTTCGAAAACAAACTTATTTGTTTGGAATCTCTAGAATACTTGCTTTGTTATATGGTAGAACGTAATACAAGAATACAAAATTTTGGTCTCAGTTTGGCTTAATCAGTGTAAAAATTATCTCTATATAGATATAGAGGTTCTACTTGTACATAGACATATATGGACAAGATAAGAGTTGTCCCGAAGATTATTGTCGGAGAGTTTCCATGATTAGGAAATATATTTAGATTAGGAAATTGGAAACTAAATTAAGAAATACGATTATATTAGGAAACTAGTAATTAAATGAAGAGTTCAAATTTTGTGTCTTATTCTTTTGGTCCCAGGATTATTTATCGAAACAAGGAAATTATTCTTTTGGTTAAATCATACCGAAATCGATAGTTTTGGTTTTATAATTTTCAAAACCGAGCATTATCATCATCAAATTCACTTCGGTTCATTAATCGAGCCGAGTCGAGTCGGCTCGGCTCATAACCAGTCAGTTAGGGTGAATCGACAATTTATTCTCAAACATTATCTTTATTCTTCTCAAACTCAGAGACCCTTGTTATTCGCAAATTCATAGACCGTTAGACGTCAACATGAATATTTGTTAACAAGACTAGAATATATCAATCGTTTATTATAAATTGTGACACATATATACACAAATCATACAAGAGGATAAATAGATTATCAAACATATCTTACTAATCTTATTATACTATGTTGGAAAAGTGGATTCAATTTTTGTATATGAATGGGAAAGTCATTTGGCTAGTACCTTATTGGATTTGGGTGTTGGGTTGCTTTAACGGGCTTAATCTTAATTTGGCCGAATTAGTTAGGTTAAGTTAGTTTCAATTGGGAAACCAACAGAAACCTAAAGGGAATACGTGAAGGGATTTGCAACCCTTAGGAATTCAAGTTGGAATTCTAAGGACATAACCCTTGAGAAATCCTTGAAGCATCATGATTCTTCATTGAAGATGTACTTGAAGCATCATAACCGTTCAGTGAAAAGGTACCAATGATTTCTATACATACCCTGCACAGTTAGATTAGAATAATGAATGAGAAACCTAATTATCATTCTACTGCATTCTAAAATCATTTTTTCAAGTTTTGTGTCAAAGAGAGAGTTCATCACTTTGAGTTTTGGTCCGTCGTTTCTCGAAGTTTGGAGTGCTACTACATCGAGAAGTAAGTCGTTGTATCCTGGGAGACAGACATCGTTAAATCCGTAAGCACCAGTGCGGGGTGAATCTGTCTTAAGGATAGAGGATATAATCCTTGCCTCGACTTTGGTTTGTCTAGTTGGGTTTGCATCTTTCTTCCCTCTTTTATTCTTTTTGCAGTTTATAAACAAGATTGCCAACATACTAATATAAAGAAAAGAAAACCAAACTCTATAGTGGCCTCGATGTACAACGAGAAATACCTTAAACATCAACCAATTTATTCATCTCAGAAACATTAGCCAATAACAATCAAATGCTTCGCATTGCTCAAACATTACAATTCCAGAACCACTGTTTTGTCCTCAAAATTGGAAGAAAAGGAAGTTTATGCCTATTATGAAATAATCATGTCAACCTGCAAATCCTAAGGACATCCCAAAGTTTTATTCACGCCATTGTCACCCCCCAGCCCCAGCCCAACCATGGATTTGCACCGGTATATATGGTCCACCACAACCGGCCGCAAGAAAAGATTTTTGCCAAGATTTCCCATCCCTATTCCCAAGCACATCTACTCCTTGGATTCTCATCGGAGATTTTAATGAAGTGATTGACCAATCGAAAATAAAGGCGGCAGATCAGTCACCTATGATCAAACTCAGCCTTTCCTTAATCTAATTGATCAGATGGGATTCTTAGACCTAGGATTCCAAGGGGACCCTTACATTTGGACAAACAACCAGCAAGGCCAAGACAATATCTAGGAACGCATCGATAGAGCTATATGGAGAACTTCCAATCCTCACGCGGCAATCACGCATTTGCCACGAATAGCTTCAGATCATGCCCCCATTCTTCTACAAATCAAAGCCCTGGACTGGCAAGGAAACAAGAACTACAAATTCGAACATTTATGGCTATCTCACCCGCAATTACAACAAGTGGTCAACTCATCTTGGGACAAAATGCATGACTCAGACCCCTCCTTAAATCTCCAACTGAAGCTCATATCAACCAGCGAAACCCTGACGGAATGGAATAAGGTAACCTTCAGTCATTTGCCTACTCTAATTAAAAAATCAACCGCCAAAATCAAGCAAACACAACATCAATATGCTACACAGACGGGCCCAGCACTGGACCAGTTGCTCCTACAAAAAAAACAGCTTCGCATAGATCACCTCACCCTGCTCGACTGCCATGCAACCTACTGGCAACAAAGATCTAGAATACAGTGGTTGTAATCGGAAGATCTGAACACAACATTCTTTCACACCAAGGCTACAATTCATCGAAGCTGCAACAACATCCAGCAACTCCAAGATCAACAAAATAATTAGATCCATGATAAGGACGCAATCATCAAAATTATGCTAGATCACTTCACCGATCAATATACAGCACCAAGTACAAGAATATATGACCAGTTGTTTGAAGACATTACCCCGAGGCTAACCCCTTAACAATGTTCTCTTCTTATTTCAGAGGTAACCCCCGAGGAAATCAAAAAAGCGCTCTTTTCCATTGGCTCTGAACGTGCCCCAGGACCAGACGACTACACTAGCAGGTTCTTCAAAGTTTTCTGGGAAACAACCCGGACACAGCTAATTGATATGGTACGCAGATTTTTTAACTCCCTTAACATACACCCACTCATGAATCACACTAACCTCACCCTTATCCCGAATGTAGATCACCCTTCTAAACCCTCTCAATACAGACCAATAGGACTATGCAATGTCACCTACAAAATTATCTCAAAAACCTTAGTCAACCGCTTAAGACCTCTTCTCCCCTTTCTCATAAGCCCATACCAAAGTGCTTTTGTGCCCCAAAGATCTATTCATGATAACATAGCAATCGCCGGTGAGCTTTTCCATTATATCAAATCCTCTAGCCGAACCAAGGACCCAAAAGTGGCTCTCAAGCTCGACATACAAAAAGCTTATGACTCTTTAGATTGGGGATTCATCAAACGAGCTTTTACCAAAATGGGTTTCCCACAACTTTTTGTGGAATACATCATGCTATGCATCGCCTTAGTAACATACTCGGTCAACATTAACGGCACTCCGCACGGGTACATCACCCCAACTAGAGGAATTAGGCAAGGTGATCCCCTCTCTTCTTATATCTTTATTATATGTGCGGAAATCCACTCAACAAATTTGGGAAACCTAGAAGCGCAAAAAAAGGTAGAGGGACTGCGCATCTCTCAAAAAGCCCCCCAATACTGCATCTCATGTACGCGTATGATCTGCTAATAACATATAAAGCAACAACACAGGGCACAAACCATCTCAAGCACTTATTACAAGCTTACAGTACCTCAGCAAGTCAACATATCAATACCTCAAAATCGACAATAATTCATCACCAAAATCTCGAACAACATCAGGTAATCGAACTTCAACAAACTTTCGGCATGCCAACAACATCAAACCCACCCACATGCCTAGGACTACAATTTAAAACAAGGAAGAACATCTCAACATATTTTTGGCCCCCTTCTTCAGCGACTAGCTCGAAAAGCAAAAGGTTGGATGACGAAATGCCTAAATCAGGCAGGAAGATTAGTTCTCATTAAAACTTCTCTCACACCTACAACCAATCATCTCATGCAAACGCAATTGCTTCCATCTCATTTCCATAAAAAAATGGATCGCATAACAAGATACTTCTTCTGGGGACACGACTCAACCGTAAGGAAACTTCATCCAATGGGATTTGATAAACTCATCAAACCTAAATCAAAAGGAGGATTGGGAATTCGAAGCACCACCTTATGAAGAGAATCTGGAACATACATGAGAAACCAAACTCTATAGTGGCCTCGTTGTATAACGAGAAATACCTTAAACATCAACCAATCCTCCAAAATATCCCTCCTCCTCCCTCGTTCACAAGCCCCCTATGGAGGAACCTGGCTTCCCTCATACCAACCCTGAAAAAACATCTCTTTCACCACACAGGAAACGGCTCCACCACCCCAATCCAAGCAAACTAGATCCCTCAGTTCGAAAATAACATAGACCCAACACTTTGCTACCCAATAAAATCAGTAGCTGATATCATTGACCCATTAACCCGGTCTTGGAACCACGAAAAGTTGAGCATCCTCCCACCAAACACAGTGCAAAGAATCGTCAACCTTCACCTTCCACATGAGAACCAGCCGGATAGAATAATCTGGCCCTTCACAAAATCAGGAAAATACACGATGGCTTCAGGATACAAATGCCTAACAGACATTTCAGACCAATTGCAGCACAGCCCACCACCCCCTCCAACCAACTTCCTATGGACGCTCCCATGTTCACCAAAAGTACAATTTTTCTTGTGGAAAGCACTTAACGAGGGTTTACCAACCCTCTAACTACTCAATCACATCCGCCTCGCCAACTCCAATCTTTGCCCCCAATGCAATTCTGACCCTGAAACTACAAAACATATCCTGCTACATTCTCTGATCGCTATGGATTCGTGGAACCTACTGCTTCCCCGGATATCCACTCCGCAGAGCGCCCACCAAGGAATACCCACTTCAATAAACCCACAGACATTTATATCCCTACTTCTTCAGGCTAAAATCGGTAACGAAACCACCACCACATTCTGCTTTCTCTTTTGGTCCCTTTGGCTAGCTAGAAATGACGTCGTATACAACCAAAAGCAAACAAACCCAACAAACATACTCCAAATGGCTACCCGCCTACAACAGGAATACACCTGGGCTCAACGGAACCTCCCACCGGTACTACCAGGAATGCAATCTTCTACAAATATTATACATCAGATTCCCAAGTCAATCACATTTTTAGTAGGATGGAGTAAACCCCACCCAGACCGGATCAAAATCAACACATATGGAGCAGCTAGAGGACATCTGGGACTGGCAGGAGCGGTAATTATTTGTCGAAACGAAAATGCTATCACAATCTTAGCAATTGCACAACCACTAGGGATAACAACATCGCTCACTGTGGAAACTTGGGCCATGCTCATAGCGTCAAGAATAGATACATATCGAGAATGGCCAAAGGTGCAATTCGAAACGGACTCGGAAAATCTTCTAAGGTTTTTAACCTCGACAGCCGAACCACCTTGGTACTTAAACAATATGATAGCTGAAATCAAGCTTAGATTGGCTCAAATTCCGTATTGCCCCATAAAACACATTTACAGGGAAGGAAATCAGGCGGCGGACGGGTTAGCAAACAAAGCAGCATATGACAGCACAACGGAAAATCTATTCACAACAGTCTGGGACCACAAAACACCATCGCGTATTGATCCTATTATAATGGCATACTCTATGGGTACAATGTACCCTCGTGTTATTTCTTCCTAACTTTAATACAATTTCATGCTTCAAATATATATATATATATATATATATAAAGAAAAGAGGTATTTTGGTTGGTCACAAAAGGACAAAATAACTTGGTGTAATTGATATTACGAATATGACTTTGAATATTAACCACTACTACAAATATGTATTCAAGGGAGAAAATGTACATTAAATCAATACTTATATATTGAACCTTATATATTTGCATATTCACACAAATGCCGTTGTTTTATAAATACATCAAAAAATTTAAAAACTCGATATCTTTGAAAATACACACCGGATTTTTGTAAAATTAACATATTTGGAAAGCTCTTTGAAATACATACGTAATGAGTACAAATAAGAATATTAAATTTTTATTACGAAAAAAATATCATTGTTATCAAATCTGGTGTTGTTAAAAGAGTACAATTCAAGCATGTGCATCACACATGTGGTTTTACTAGTATGAAGAGGAATAAGACAGATAATAAATTCAACGTTAGAGATGGAGAAGAAGATTGTTGTATTGCATACCAAGACTCTTCAATTCTTTAATGAGTTGATTATTGAACCAACACATCTGACGAGGGTACCCAAAATACAACACAATCTTTTTGTTCCAACCTATAAGTCCTCTATCGAATGTGATCATCTATGGACAGAGTCGATACAATACGACAATTCGGTACACACTTCGTGTGATTGTCTATGGATACGAGATCGAGACAATACAACAACAAGATAACTTGTGTGATTGACTATGGATACAAGATCGAGATAATACTACAACAAAGTGTGATACTTGATAATAGGTTCGGTGATAACCAAACTCTATAGGATCACTATCAAGTATTATGGAGTTAACATATACGTGTATTTTATTTTATCATAATAAACAATTATAATGCGGAAATCAAAGTAAAATACACATGAAGATTTTGTTAACGAGGAAACCGCAAATTCTAAAAAACCCTGGATCTTAGTCCAGTTTTGAATACTCTCAGAATTAAGTCGCTATACAAAATCTACTACCAACTTCTTATAGTTGAGACCAAGCAGACTACCCCAAGCTACTTAGTTCCCTCAGTATCCCTGCGCCTTCGACTTCTAGAGTCACACACGTGAATAGCAAGTCCTTTGGATTGTATTCCAAACATCAAAGGAAGAATCTGTTTGGTAACCACTCTAATCAATCTTGCCAAAAGATTTAGATGAGTTGTTTGACAAAGGATCTTCCGTTTAATCTAATAAAATCCTTTGTCTGGTTAGATCAATCTAACTTTAACTATTGAAATAGTCAAGTATCGATTCACACTCAATCAATATAGATCTCAAAGAGAAATATAGAGAATGACGATCTCACGCAAATAATCAATCGAATAAATCTGATTCTATTTGGATCCCAGCCGATCAAGGTTTGTGCAGACAAATTCACAAGATACGAAAACTAATAAGAAATCTTCTTCGTCTTCAAATCTTCTTTAGTCTTTAATAACCTGCACAACACCACTTGAATCTCTTGTGATCAATCATGCACATAACGGAGTCTGTTAACAATGGATTACCAAAAGATGTCTTTAGATCTAACAATAGTACCTAAAGATCTCGTCGATACTCTGATCTAGTTTGAGTGAATCTTATATCAGAAGAGAAGATTCTCAAGCATAAAAAAACTAGGTGCAATCAAAGTTTCAACAACCGCCATTCAATCAAATCAATCGAAAACTAATAACACTGCAATTATCTAGTTTCCCACCAACGGTACTCGTAGATCTTCTTGATCCCACAGAAGTCTTTAAACGAGCGGTCGCAAGAGATTTTACCTAATTAGGATACTTTCATATCCGAATAGACGGCTCCACCAAAAACAAAAAGAAATGAAGTTTTCCTGGCTCTTAGGATAGTTTGCTAAAAATGCAAACTTAGGTATCTATAGACCAAGGATGTTTACCAAGGTATTTCCAAAACCGAAGATATTCTCAAGATATGCAATGAATGAAAAAAATTCGGTTTTCCAAATTCCAACAAATGCTTGTCCAACATTTCTGAAATCTCTCAATAGAAAATCTCCAATTAGTAAATGCACATTACTAATTTTTATTCTCTAGAACTATGCATTAATTGATGGTAATTAAAGCATATACAACCAAAAACCTTAATTAAAAGATTCTTAATTTATTTCGGCACAAGATCACCTTGAGTACCAAGGAATATCTTTGATCGTGTTATGTTGACATCTTTTCACTGCAAATCCTTATTTCATATTTACATGGATTTGCATTCTTGGAATCGGTTATACCACACTTTCAAACAAGTTTAGAATTGGTTTGTCCGTATTTAAAGACTACTATGTGATTGACCATACAAAATCACATACATGGGTTCAATCGGTCCTACCAATCACTAGGATCGGTTATACCTAAATATGGAAATACTTATGATCAATCACACCAGTCACTAGGGTCGGTTACACCAGTTACAAGGATCGGTTCCATCTACACATGGTATTACTTGTGATCGGTCACACCATTACGGGACGGTTACACCAACTACAAGGATCGGTCACATACACTCATGATTGATCACACTAATTACTAGGACCAGTCACATCAATTACAAGGATCGATCATACCATCACATGGTGATTACTAAGGTCGGTTACACCAATTAACAAAAACCGGTCATACCGAATCATAATTCAGGCATTGTGATTAGTTACATAACCTAAGTTAAGATCGGTTCTACCATCTCACACATATTGGTCATCCAAATATTTGCAATCTAGGTTGCACGAACTCGGACGCGGTGACGCGGACACGACACGATGCGGACATGATCAAATACCGAAAATACTAGGACACGGACACGTATATATAAATATAAATATAATATATTATAAATGTATGTGAGTATAAATTTCATAAATAAAAAAAAAAGGAAAATTGAGAATATCTCCCCTTTTCACTAATCTGTTTGGGAATCTATCCCATAACGAAAAAAATTAAGGAATCTATCCCGGAGAGAGAGAAAAACCGTTAAATAGTTAGAATTGCACATGTGTGGTGTTAAGCATGTGTCAATTTTACATTTTTACCCTTAACTTTTAAAATTTTGTCCAGGTTTCACCTAATATGTCATGAGCGACTAAACACAATCTCTGGTACTCTAATCTTGCAAATGACACTATTAACTTTAGTTAATGGAAAAAACAACCTCGGTTAACGAGAGAAAAACAGAAAATATTGGACCTCAGTTTTGCGGATGAATCTGAAAGTGAAACCAAGACGAGTGATTATCAATGTAACAAAAAAAAAACAGAATGTTCTGCATTTGAAATTAGAACATGAAATTAGAACATATATTGTTTTAACAGAAAACATATGTTGTCTCGTTTCCCTTTTGGCTTGCTGTTTGCGGCTGATGTACACAAGTATTTCGAACCATTGTATAGATGATGAAGTAGCAACCTTTGGAGTTGTTGTTAGACACCCTTGCCCTGCTCCTCTAGATCATGGTTGCAGTGGGCATCTTCTTTGATGTAGTAGTAGCAAAAGAACTTCCATTCATCTCACACTCAACTCTAGCTTTCTTCCTCTTGGGGTTGGATCCAACCTCTCCACCTTTGCACCATTAGTTGTATACCTCTGTATAGGACAAACTATTTCAGATTGAAGTATTATTGTTACATATCTTTACAAGTAAACATGATGTTAGTTTCTCTTATGTTAAGACCAGTAGAGTGGTACACTCTTAGAAATTAATGGCACTGTATTTAGTTTTATTTGATATTAAGAACTAAACTACAATGACATTCACTTAAAAGTTACGATTCAAGTAAACCCACACCATTAAGGTTTAAACAAAATCCCCAATTCTCAAAATCAATTATCCACAAACCCTAAATGGAAAGTTACGATTAACCAAAATTTAAACTACTTAGATGTGAGATACAACCACAAACAGATCTGGGTGTGAAGAAATTACCCGTTTTGAATCACAATGATCTTGATTTCATTCTCTTGGTTTCTCGATTTCTCTCTGTCAATCTCTTAAGTTTCTCTCGGTTTCTTTCTCTGCAGACTACGAAAATACATAGAAGATAACACATGGGATAAGGGTAAAAACGTTAAATTAACACACGTATAGCACCGCACATGTGCGATTCTAACTATTTAACGGTTTTTTTTCTCTCTCCAGGATAGATTCCTTAATTTTTTCCGTTATGGGATAGATTCCCAAACGAATTAGTGAAAACGGGACATATTCCCAATTTTCCCAAAATAAATATTATGTAAATGTTACGCAAATCTAGAATAGTTAGTGATTGCAATAATGTAAATATTGAATAAATAGAAAATATATACAAATAATATCCAAAAAAGAGCTCTGGTGTGATGGTTAAGGGGTAAGAATAGGGAGTTCAAGGTGTGAGGTTCGAAACTCACTACCAGCACTCGTTTTTGTGGGAAGAAAATATGCGTCCGCCACATGAATTGAGCGTCCAACTCATGTCCAGCTAGCGTCCAACATCAGAATCACGTGGGACGCGCATGTGATGTGTCTGACACGCGTCGATTCAGCGTCATGGGCGCGTCCACCGTGAGTCAGACGCGGACCCGACACCAAAATTGGTGCGTCCGTGCAACCCAGTTTGCAATGAATAGCCGGACCAATAAGCCTAATGATTTCCCTTTCGATTCACGAAACAAGTTTATAAATGTACTTCCTTTAAACAAATGTAAAAAATTGTTTCCTAGGATGAAATCTTCACCATAACTCATTCACATAATCATAAAAATAGATACAATATTATGTCGATGTCATATCTACGAAGTTCAAAAGATAAGCGTTATACTTCATAGTCTAATTCCTTAATACTATGATCATATTATTATAATCACGACACATCACTAAAGTATTTTTTTTTATAACTGAAGGATTTTATTGATTATTTTTTATCAGGCTCAAAATACCTGGATAACAAAGAAGAGATAATGTGTTTATCATGACTGAACTCTTCAATCATTGACCTATTTTTCCTAACTGATTTGGAAATAGAATCAGCTAACTGATTGTGTGATCTTCTGACATGACTCACTTTTGCATACATAAAAGAACCTAACAAGAGGTTAATATCCCTTAGAGTTTTCCTATTTTCCCATCTAACAAGAAGAGTATTATTATTAATTGAGTTGACAACGGTTTCTGCGTATGCAACCAGATGTATCTTGTCCAGTTCCATTGCTTTCGCCCACTGTAAACACTCCAATACAGCTCTGCATTCTCCAGCCTCCGCATCTATCACTCTAGCTGCATAAGATCCTTTGAAACCGGAGCAGTCACCTGTAATATTGTATAAAACAATCCCAGAACCACAGTCGATAGTGTCTCGATCAAAAGAAGCATCAATATAGAATTTAAATACTTGAGACTCCTCCCTGACATGCTCATTATAGTTATAACTAGGTATACTATCATGTGATTCAGAGTCAAAAGATTCTATTGGAAGTTGGACTAAACTGTCTTACTCAGAGGGACTGAAACTTAGAAGATAATGGTTAATCTTAGATACAGTGGCAGCTGGGTTTAGAGACTTATCCTGAAAGACGCAATCACATCTTTCTTTCCATATTACCCAACTCCCTACCATTAGGCGAGTTCTCCAGCTCTGCAGATTATCCAAGTCTGCAATTTGAACATTATGAAACCAGGAAATGATCCATTCCTTAACTGTCTGACAATTATTTTGAATTTGATCAATGTTAACATTGAGGAGCTTCCAGACTGCCTGAGCATGCTTGCATTTGATTAAGAGATGATAGAGAGTTTCTTCTTCTTTCTTGCAGATCTCACAGTGAGTTTCTAAGTTGTGCATGGCCTGAGATAATATGACTCTAGTAGGTACAATGTTCTTCAAACATTTCCATATAAACAGATTTACCCGATGTGGAAGCAATATTTTCCAAAGAGTTTTCCATACAGCAGATGGGATAGTATCAAGTGCAACCTGATTATGAACTCTTGCTTCCATGAGCTTGTTATACGTACTTTTTACAGTAAAGTCACCATTCTTGCTGGGAAGCCAGCGTATTACGTCTTCTTCCTGCTGAGATATCTGCATATTCTTAATTTTGTTCACTACTTCTGGTGTGAATAACTCATTAAGAAGGGCGACATTCCACTTATTGGTTCCATGCATAATCAGCTCATTCACAAAGACATATTGCAGATGAGTAGGGTGTAGTGGCTCAACTTTGATATCTAACCGATAATCCACCTATCCATCCAAATTCTTGTACCTGCACCATTATTTACCTCCATC
Organism: Papaver armeniacum; assembly: GCA_023531295.1. Classification (NCBI taxonomy): domain Eukaryota; kingdom Viridiplantae; phylum Streptophyta; class Magnoliopsida; order Ranunculales; family Papaveraceae; genus Papaver; species Papaver armeniacum. Next base: position 51,716 of record JAJJWW010012875.1, on the reverse strand, counting down.
ATATAATGTTGCTGAATAATGCCAATACCCAATTCAATGCCCTTCCATGTCCATGAAGAATTATTTCTTTCACCTGATAGATGTAGAAAGTCTTCATTCTTGAAGTACTTGGCTTTGAGAAGTTTTGAAAGTAAATGATCATACTGATGAAGTATTCTCCAAGCCACTTTAGCTAAGAGGGCATGGTTTAATGCTTCCAAATCCCTGAAAGCAAGGCCACCCAAATCTTTTGAAATACACATATTCTGCCAAGAGATTAAATTAAATCCCCACCAGAACTTCCTTTGTATTGTATCTAGTTTCTTCAGAAGAGTTTTAGGAATCTTAAAAGTACTCATTTGATACATGGGAATTGCATTTAGAACTGCTTTAACCATAGTTGTTCTACCATCTTGATGAATATTGATACCCTGCCAGATTCCAAGTCTTTTTTCAAAACAGATTGTAATTCCTCAAATGCCTTGACTTTAGACTTACCAATGATAAGTGGAGATCCTAGGTATTTCCCATTTTTCTCCATAGTTTTAACTCCTAATATACTACTAAGAGTGTTACACACAGAAGGATCCATATTGTTGCTGTAATGCACTGAATATTTGTCAAAATTAATGACCTGACCAGATTGTGAACTAAAATCTTGCAAAACTTGAAGGAGATTATGCACACTGGTTAAATTTGATTGAGTAAAAATGAGACAATCATCTGCAAAAAGCAAATGATTAATTGGAGGAGCTCCTCTTGCTGCAGAAATACCTTTAATAGCTTTAGAATAATGAGCATCTAAAAGAGTTCTTGAAAACCATTCCATTGCAATGATAAAAAGATAAGGAGATAAGGGATCTCCTTGTCTTATACCTCTAGTAGGAGTAAATTCATCACAAGGTGATCCATTAAGAAGAACAGATAAGGAGGCGTGCCCATGCATTGATGTATCAAACTGCACCAATCATCACAAAAACCAAAACTTTTAAGAACTTTCATAAGGAAAGGCCATTCTAACCTGTCAAAGGCCTTAGACATATCCAATTTGAGAGCTAACCAACCACTACCAACCACTTTCACCTTCCTTTCTTTTCATAGAGTGGATCAATTCATGGGAAATCATTGTATTATCGTTAATCAACCTACCTGAAACATAAGCAGCTTGATATGGAGATATGATTCTTTCCATGAGAGGTTTCATTCTTGAAACAAGTATCTTAGAGATTATCTTGTAAGAAGTATTGCATAACCCAATAGGTCTAAAATCTGCGGGTGTGCTGGATTTCTTCTTTTTAGGAATTAGAGATATATAGGTTTTGTTTAGCTGCTTTGATAGAAACTTAGTAGAGAAGAAATTTTTGACCATGTTACAAACATCTTCACCAAACCGTATTCCACCTGTGTCTTATAGAACCCAGCTTGAAAACCCTCGGGACACTGAGTGACCAACTCTCCATATTTTTTAAAGTTTTCACAATCTCTTCATTAGTTGGAGGTAAGAGAAGTATTATATTGTCCTCTTCAGTGATTAAGGTAGGGATATGCAGATAATGTTTTTCTTCAATAGAAATATTATTAGAAGAACTTATACTCTTAAAATGTTTAGTTATTTTTTTTTTTTGCTACAAAGGAAAATCTTTATTTGATCAAGAAATGTCATACAGAATAGAGTTTGACAGGAAAGAAGGAAAAACCCCTTCCCAACTATTACAGATACCCTTTTTACGGGCTTGTTTTGCAAGATTGTCTGCACATTTATTAGCTAATCTATTTATGTGCTCACAGGAATAACTCTCAAATTGTTTTAACAGATTACTAGTGTCTTCAATAATGCCTCGCAGTTCCCATGGGATGTCAGACTCTTCCCCTTTTATAGCTTGAATGAGACTCTTGTAGTCAGACTCGATGATAATCTTCTTAAGTCCTATCTGCAGCCCCCATTTCACACCCTTCAGAACAGCTAAACTTTCCAGATAATGAGCATCCAATTCTCCCCTGAAACTGCAACATTTTGAAGCTACATGTGTACCTGCACAATTTCGGAATATTAGTCCATATCCACCTGTTTTACTACGATCACAATAAGATGCATCAGTGTTTAATTTAATAAAATCATTGTGAGGTGGCTGCCATTTAGGAACAGTCAAGCTCTTGACAGTGCGATAATCTTTTTTTAGTAACCGAACTGCACCGTTTAGAAATCATCAATAAATCTAGTTAACTGCTGAGGCGTTTGAGATTTATCTTCAAATACCAGATTACATCGCTCCTTCCATAGGAACCAGCAAATAATGGCCATCTTACTGATTGTTGAAGAATCATAAATAGAGAACCATGAGGCTATCCAGTCCTTAGGGTTACTCCACTTTGTGTTCCATCTTGCCTGTAGCCAGCACTGAACCAAACTATCCTTGCATAATCACACTCAGATAAAATGTGCATTGTAGTTTCTACAGCTGAACCACATCTGCAGCAATAAACATTTTCTTGCCAGATCCTTCTACTTAATCTCTCTTTAGATGGAATTATGTCTTTGATACATTTCCAGATAAATAGTTTCACTCTAGGAATTACATCTGTATTCCAAACTTTCCTCCAGATGTTTGAAGATGGTGGTTTATAACTAGACCCGACCATTATGATTCTTCAAATTGTAGAGAGCATAGTATGCGGACTTTCTTTGTAAATTTCCCATTTTTGGTCGAGACCAACGAGTTTGTCTTCTGATGAATGTGGAATTCTCAATCTCAGAATCTGCTGAACTATGTCTGGCTCAAAAAGATCATTAATTAGCTGAGACTTCCAACTTTTAGTGTCATGATCAATGAGTTCTGAGACATATGTGTAAGAGAACGGATTACTTGCAGAAGTAGCTGGGAGAGGAGGTGAATCATGTTGAGTAATCCATTTATCCTGCCAAATGAGGATATTCTTACCATTACCAATTGACCAGCAGCTGAATCTCTTAATGAACTCGAACTCAGAGCTTACACTCTTCCAAGACCACGTAGTGATAGACACATTTTTGTGTCTAATTTGTCCTCAGTGTCTCTATTGTTGGTCTCGATTTTTGTACTAATTTTGGTGTTTTTATGTTTGTTTAGGTGTTATTGGAGAATTACACTTATGCGGAAAAAGTTGCTCGAAAAGTGCTATTTGGACCCCCGGAAAAAAGTACTAAAGGCACCCTCAATTTGGATAAGGGCACCCCAGGCACCCAAGCTGATAAAGGCGCCCCTGTTTTGGATCGGGGCACTTCATCTTCTTCATTTCAAATTTTGGTTTTGGTGGGAAAATATTCACATCACAGGCAGATTTTTGTTTGGATTTTTGGACGTGTTATAGGGGAGACTAAATGGTGAAAATTTGTGGGATTGTTCCCTGTACATGTTTAAAGCTATTACAAGTGTTTTGGTCGATCAAATTTGGCTGAAAAATTCGTGAGAAGAAATCGAGCAATACATGCATGGGAGGAGTTGTTCACGGGATTGTACGTGTTGATGAGAATTTACGTGGGTAGCGGCGTGTTCGGGAAGAGTAATGAACGTGTAGAAGCATGCTTGCCATAGAAAACAGCGTGGAGGAGATAAAAAATGGAAGAAATTTCCGTATCTTGCATGAGAATATAACCGAGTAATGGAGGATCATTGGCAGTGATGGAGCGAGATTTTATGATGTCTATGGCTATATAAAGGGTAATCGTGCACCACAGAATGGGTATGGAGAGTTTGGGAGAGTTTAGAGCATTATAGAGCAAATAATCGAGAGTTTGAAAATCGATCTTCACGCCATTGAGGAAGAACACGAAGAACATAAGACCCACAGGCGACAGTCGTTCCTGGGGGTCGTAGTACAGAGACAGTCTTAATTCAACAGTGTCAACGACAGTGTACTGTGGGTTGTAGTTAGGAGGCAGTCTTATAGCAACAGTTCTGTAACAGTGTTTGCAACAATTATAAACGTTGCAACACCCAATTTTCATCATTTTCTCCATTTCATCATTTGTAAGCACTTTTTGAGCAATGAAAAATTATTCTGAGTGTGTTTCCAATATGCGGAGCTAGAACCCATCACTGGGACGACGGAGGAAGCAACTTTTCATGATTGTGGTAAATGAATTAATTCTTTATATGACTTTTTGCATAGATTTAATTGTTTTATGATTTCTATTAATTATCTGTTATTTTGTCTGATGTCGCATGCTTAGTTTAAATTACTTTTGATGCGTCATGCTTACGATTTACAGATAATGTTTTATGAAATCTATTTTTGGCAAGGAATTAGAGTCACAACTTCTTTTGTTTGAGCTATATTGTCTCGAGTTAATGACTGAACCACAAGAATATGAAAAGTAGTGAAATCCTGCGTCCTAGTAACTCTTCATCCTGTGACAATATTTGTATATATTTTTCTTTTATTTTCTTTTATTAATTCTTAAAATCAATCTCGTCAAGTCCGAGTGAACGACAACCCTTTTTATTACTACAACATCATTGAAAATAATCATCAATTTTTGATACCCCCAAACTTATTATTTGCTAGTCCCGAGCAAATTTATTCTCGAAAATAAAATCCATTTGAACCCCTAGGTGGCCTTAGTGGCGGAGTGTTGTCTCCGGAGGGTTTACCAGAGGTGTACCCACAAAACCTTTACTCCAGACCCTAGCTATCTACGCGGAACCTTGGAAGGCACTAAAGAATCTCCTTGGTTGGCATACTTATTGACTACAGGAGGAAGTACCCTGATGCGAAATTCCAATTGCTGTACACGAGTTTGCACTCAAGCATACTAAAATTCATATAAAGTGACAGAGCTCTACTCAGATAGTTTCTAGACATCATAAACCGGAGTCAACCAATCACATGGATAGATTAAGAAGATGGAAGTAGAAAAAACGTAGATGATGTTGACTAAGGTGAACCTATCCTAATGGACCGAGATACTGGTCTGGACTAATATCAACACACTGGCATATACAAGGGAACCAGTGGTCGATAATCCTAACTCTAGGTCAACACAACTGGCATATACAAGGGTTCCAGTGGTCGACTTTATTGAATTTATTCCGGTTGGTCTGATGGTCTGGTCTCAATTTTTTTTTTTTTTTTTTTGGTATCTCAATCACTCTAATTCACCCTAGCAATGGTAAAAAGAAAGAAAAAAAGAAGTGATCAGGATTCTTTCGATGTTTCCATCACGAGGATATGGCGAAACTACCATGTTTTCTTTTCTAACACCTGAGCTCTGTGCTTTTATGAATAGACTCTTCTAGATGTTTCCATCTAATCAGATTGGTTCCTCAACTCCTACAACCAAAATGCTTCCATCCACTTAGATTGGTTAGCGCCGACCTTAATAAACTTAAATTTCTAGGCTCTGGAGTTTATTATTGCAACTAAAAAGTTTCTCCCATACCCCCAAACTTAAATCTAACATTTTCCTCAATGTTCTAAAGATGAAATTAAAAGCATGAACAATGAGAAACTTTTACCACTTGAAGAGAAGAGTTAAGGAAAGATATTACCGTGTTGCATGAATATTGGGTTACCTCCCAAGAAGTGCTAAGTTTAAAGTCTTCAGCCAGACTAAGAAAGAACTAGTCACCTCGAAGAATCATATAACAGTAACCGGAATAACTGTGGGTCATCTGGATCAAAAAGTATTACCCAAAAGAAGAGAAAATTGCAATAAACCATGAAGATATCGAACATACCCTTATTCAACTTTTTGTTTAAGACAACTATATCTAGTTGTGGCTCAGGTTCAGGCTCTATGAACGGGTCTAAATAAAATGTTTTCATGGGCTGGACTTCCTCAAAAGAAGGATTCTTAAGATCAGGTTGTAGAGTCTGAAATACTCAAGTAGGAACTTAGACGCACATAACAATAACCTGAATAATTGGGGATCCTCTAAGTCAATCGGATTTGACTCACACAAAACTCGACCACAAAAGAGAGTGGTGGCGTGAAAATAAATTACCTTTCTTACTACTCAAAATAAATATAGCAAGGGCGAAAGGATCGTCCGCGTTGTCAAAATGGTTTCCTATAAATTACACTTTCTTACTACTCAAAATATAAATATAGCAAGGGCAAGAAAGGATCGATCCCCACGTGTAAAAACGTAGAGGTCTAGGTTGTCAAATTGTTATGGTTTCCTATATCAAATACCGAGGATTTTAATTTACGTAGGATTTAAATGATCTTGGCGAAATAAATAAAAGCAAAACAAATAAAAGTAAACACGCAAATCAAGGATAAGAAGATATTGGTCATGGATTTCGTTTTCATTCACAAACATGGTTTCACCACAATAACTAGAATTGATATTTTAATCTCAACTTTTATCAAAGACCCTAGAATACCTTGATCGCAAGAATATCCATAAAACCTCCTCATGTCATCAACAAACACATTAAAAGATGCGAATATGAATTCTACCTAAAGGAACAACCTAACGTGTAAAAGCACTAATCAAGTTTAATTCCCTAGATGCATTAGGTTCTATGAAATCAGGCCAATCAAAGCAATCGAACGTGGAAAGCGCACTAATCCGATTTAACAAAGGTTATAACTCACATATGATCATAAGAATATATCACTACAAACTATAATCATATTTATGCTACTTGCAATCCGAATTATCACTTTTGCGTATAATAACCCTAATCTAGCAATAGAGATGAAAGCAAACTCAATCGATTCGCGACTCGACTAAACAAGCATTCAAATCATGTAACAATATTAATGGTGAATCATAAACGATAATATGAGAGAAAACTAATTTATTGAATTAAAACCCATATTTGGAAATCCAACTTATTCCATAACCAATAATAAAAACTCTAGCTCATATTCATGGAGTTCATCACAAGAAGGAAGAGAAGTTTCATGTTTCTAAACCCTAGAATAAAGTAGAGGCAAAGAATAGAAAAGATATAAAAGATAATAATGTGTTTTGAGAAAAGTCTTCTCTTTTATAGCTCCACTCCTTCCAAAATTAGGTTTTGTCTTCAAAGTCCATTAGTTAGAAGTCCACCAAGCCCACAAGTGAGAGAAACCCATGTAGAAAATTCTGCCCAAAAACGGTCGCCGGAAAACTGGGATTGTGGCCGGAACTTGGCCGAAAAGATTGCCGGAAAGTAGCTCAGGTGACCGGCAAAGTCAAACCGGTCACCGGTCAACGGGTCAGAACGGCCGGGTCAACGGGTCAGCTCGATTCAACTCGGTTAGACCGAGTCAGGGAGAGTCAAACCGGGTCACTTGTCAGATGAGTCAGTTGGAATCAGTCAGCACTGAGTCAGATGGAGTCAGCACCTTCTTGTCAGACCTGAGTCAGAGCTGAATGGACTGAACCCATTGCATGGCCTGAACCTGTACAGCACAATCATTGTGCTTCACAGCTCCTTGGCCAGCCATCTTGGCTGTGCATAGTTCTGCAGCTCAGTTCAATTCCAATCTGCAACTGTACTTCATAACACCACCAGTTCCTGGCAAGCATTCTAAATTGCATTCCTTACCAGCACACACACTACTTCATTCCATTCCCTGGCGCAATTTCACTGGCCAACACCATAAAAAGCTCAACCTTACTGCCATGTAATTGGATCAGTGCCTGCACCTGCACTTCATAAACCACCAGTTGCACATCACGGCTGCAATGCCATTACAGCACCCACAAGCTTCTCCCATTCAACTTCAGGTCACAGCTGCCAATTACCATAGAAACTTCTTCTTCTTGCTGCCGTTTTCCAAAACCTCAGCACACTCTCAGCCCATCTACAGCACCAGCTGCACCTGGAAAAGCCCTGCAATGCAATTCCATGTCTATCTTCTCTGTAGCTCAGCCACAAATGCCTCAGGCCATATCTCAGTGACACATTCCGATTCATACCATTCACAGGCCATACTCCCTGCAATATCAAGATGCCACCTGCAAGTCAAATCCATCTACCCTGCACTCTACCAGACTCATCAATCACCAGCTGCACATCTCTGTCTACAGCCACAACCAATCTCATCACCATAGAATCATCATCACCATTCCCACCATGACAAACTCAATTGCACCAGCTGCAGTCATCCCTGGAAGCAACCATGTAAACTCCATTGCCACAGCCATACTCTCCAGCACCTCCATCTCTGCATTACCAGCCCCATACTCCATTTAGTCCATACCATTCTGCTCATAACCCAGCCAGTCCTGCACCAGTTCATTCCATAGCTAACTGGCAGCAGCAACACATCAGCAGCTGCCATTCAACTCATTTACACCCACTCACCTGAACCTTATGAACATCAATCTCATCTGTCAAACTCTGAATCTCAAATTCCATTCATCCCTTAACCCTTGACAAACATGACCACAATTCCGCCATTACTGCACCCAGCCATTGCCTTAGTCATTTCAACCACCTGCCATCTCCACTGATTTCTTCCCTGCAATGCACATTACCAGCACTATCAGCTTCATTCTTTCTAAATTGCACTTGCACCTGAATCAACCCTGCTGCTCTGTAATTCAGCTTCATCAGTTGTTTCCAACAACTCCATCAGCAAAGGCTAGCTGACTGCATCAAATCTGAGCCATGAACCTCCCATTCCACCCCACGACAGAATCATCATCTCTGTGACATCAAGACCATTTCCAAATCTGAGAGCACCCAAAAACTATTTAGCACACGGCAGAAACCATCTTATCTTCCCTGTGTAATTCATCTTCTCCGATTCGATAGCAGCATCATTTATACCAAAACCCTAGCTCCTGAGATCCCAAATTTCAAATCCAATTCCTTACAATTCCACAGCCACAGTTCAGTTTCTGCCAATTGGTTTGTACCCAATGTCCATCTCCCTCTTGACTTCAAAATCCCGGCAATCTCACTGATAAACCCTAGCTCAATTTGGTTTCAAATCATCCCCAGAACCCTCGACTTCATCTCAAAATCGAATCCGAGATTAACCCTTTATTCATCACCATTTCTTCTCTCTATTTTACAAATTATCTCAACACCCCTTTCATCTCTCAATTTCTATGAATTTCTCGATCTCTACAACATCGATTTTACTTTCAACAGCAAGAACCTCTGCTTTTCTCACTTTCAGGTGGAGCAGAATGAGAAAATAATTGAGAAAGAAAACTCGATTTAGGGTTGGCTAGATTTGGGCAGGATATTGGTACTCGGGCGCTTTTGATAAGGGTTAACCAAGTTTCTAACCCCTTATCCTCAGCTGGTCTGTCTTTAACACTCCTCCAAAAGAGAGCTGCCCCTTAACAGAATGACTACCCCTTAACGTACAGCGGGGGTGACAATAGCACTTCTCTATGAAATGACCATTTAGCCCTTAGTCCTCCAAGTTCTTGTTTTGCTCATAACTTCTTCATACGAACTCCGAATGACTCCGTTCTTTCGCCATTGTCTTCATCTTCTCGTCCTCTACACAATGAAAAGTAGAAATCTTGCATTTGAACGAGTTCCAATTGGTCTTTGGCCTTTCTCCACTTGTGACTTCACTTTTGTAGCTATTTCCACTTCTTTTTGCTCCAAATGACTCCATTGCTCCTAATAAACTCAAAAGTAAACATAAGATACATAATTTACAAGAAAACTCGCAAAGAAAGCATAAATACTAGATATTAAATACGGTGTATTCTACACCTATCAAATTCCCCCACACTTAGACTTTGCTAGTCCTCGAGCAAATCAAACAAAACTATAAAATACAACAACTCCGTGACGTCGAGGCTACGGTTAATTTTAGCATAAATAACAAGCCTTTAAACCCCTAGGTGTCCCTAGTGGACGAGTTATAGTCTCGTGAAGGTTTACAAGAGATGCGCCTACAAAACCTATATTCCAAACTCCGTCTATTTGTGACAAATCAATGAATGAATCCAAAATGACTACGGGAGGAGGTACCTTGCAAATTCAATTCATATATTAGTAAATAAACTCTAATTAGATAGTCGAACAAGCCACAATACTCGGAAACTAACAAACCACAATCACAATGAAAAGATTAAGAAGATGGATATAGATGTAGATGTTGGCGAATATTCACAAGTGTTCGATGTTTCCCATATCAGTCTGAAGGTCATTTTTAAGATGAACCTAATCCTATTGGATTGAGCTACTTGGTGATGAATGCTACATCAAATCAATTGGCATATACAAAGGGAACCAAGAGTGACTTTATTCAACACAATAATAATTTCTTCTCTTTTTTTTTATATGATTGGATCAAACTGGATCCAATTTCTTTTTTTTTTTTTTTTTTTTAGACGGCATGATTAGATCTTTTGGATCCAAGCGCATGCTTCCTTGTCAACACGTACATGATAGTTGCCTTGGATCCTGCATTCCACGCTTGTTTAGGCGACGGAGACAGGGACTACGTTTCACACATACTGCTATTCCCAAGTGTCATTCTTTATTCCGTTTTGGTCTAATTGATCGGTCCTTTTTTTCTTTTCATATTTTTTCATTTTTTTTTTTTTCTTGTTCAATTTTTTCTCTTTTTCTAGTAACTCAATCACTCTATTTCATCCTAGCAGTAATAACACGTCGATGTTTAGTGACCCACCAAAGCACTTAGAGAACAATAGATAATTATGGAAAAATAAAAATAGAATGCGATATGGTGATATTCCGAGATATGGTAACAACTATCATGGTATTTATGATTCATGAGCTATGTTCGTCCCTTTTAGTTAAATGGTCCTCAACTCCTGCATTCAAAATGGTTCCATCCACTAATGGTGTCATCCTAAAGGCACAAGTTCTAGATTTCGGAGTTCAAAAAGCACAATTTTTTTTTTTTTTTTTTTTGGTTTTTCTATTTTTCTCATTTTTTTGTTTTAAAAGGCATAAATAAACTATACAAACATATAAATGCTCCCCCACACTTAAACTTCACATTGTCCTCAATGTGTAAAACCGAAAGTTCTGAATTCTGACGTAACAGAAGATAAATCGCAAAAATTGTGCAAATTGGTAAGGAATTTGGAAAACCTCCATTTCACAAAAGTTGTTCACCTACGTGTTTTCTACACAGTGTCAAAATTTCACAGTGTTTTGATAAATGGTCTGACAGTTATGGTCTCTGGACTGAACTACGCGCAGTCTGAAATTTTCTGACGAAAAGGTATTCGTCATAATTCTCTTCTAAGATAGATTACGGACTCAATGAAATTAAACATGGGGATGCAAATATGATATGAAAACAGTAAAAAATAAATAAACGAAACAAAAATAAAATGCAAAAGGATAAGAGATACAAAACCGGTGGGTTGCCTCCCACTTAGCGCTTGTTTTAAAGTCAACGGCCCGACTATATCCTTGCAAGATTCATTCCCCATACACCAATAATCTGAAAAGTTGGGGATCCGTCCATAGAACCTGTTTTGCAAACACTAGCTTCACACAAATATTAGTAACATAAAGCAAAAGTGAAACTATGAACCGATAAAAGCTTCCCCCACACTCATTCTTGTCCACACTTGGAAGTGTATAAAGAATATAGAAGTCGGGTACTTCCACGGTTTCTTGGTCCATAACCTGCATAGTATGAGAATCAAGTATCTCTAATGGCGGAAAACGAGAAACAAAGTCATTCAACAATACTCTCGAAGCACATACATTCAAACCAAATAGAGGTAAAGGAGAAGAAATAATAGGCAAAGGGTTAGATAAACCTTTCACAATCTCTTGTATCACGGAATCCTCTTCATCCTTGAAAAACTCAAGTGAATTATTCACCTCTTGTGTATCATGGTCCTCTATCAAACCTTGCAACCATTCTTCGTCCGTTTTGCCGTAACCAAAGTCTCGACATAAACATCATCATTACAATCATTTGCAAGCTCAATTGGGTCTTCCACAATATTGGTCAAAACGGTTTCATTCTCAACATACTCCTCTTTGTTGTAAGGCACACACTCTTTTGCGGATCCAAATTTTATTACACTCGAAAATGCATCATCCTCAAGCTCCACCCTTTGAATGGGCTCTTGATCATTATTAAGATCAATGCTTGAGTAATCTACACAAGTGTCGACATATTCCTCTTCATCTTCATCTTGATCCCAAAAAGACTCCGTTGTAAACTCCTCGGGGATGTCACCATGAGTTGTTTCAAGCAATGTATCATAATCACCGTCACTATCATAGTCAACATAAGATTGTTCATCGCTGAATTTAGTGTTGCTAATCTCTAACTCATCCTTTTGAATAGGTGAATGATCATTATTATGATCAAGAGTTGAGTTAGCCACACAATTATCCACGAAAGTGCCCAAGGATTGGCCTTTTTCAACATTAGCATCAATCAAATATTCATCACAAACCATATGCACATAATTATCCATATCTTCCTTGTATTGATCAATGCCTCTTCGCAAGCTAGCAAAACCTTCACGAAGTTCTTGGAGTTGCTCGTTTGTAGTCTCTTTTGCTTTTTCAAATTCCTCTTGTAAAAAGTTGGAAACATGATCTATAAAGTTAGAGACTTTTGTTCACAAGCATAAGAATCCTCCCATTCTTGTGGTTTGTTCCCCGCCATAAGGTTGTTGAGGAAAACCATAAGGTTCCATGGAATATTGGTCATAACCAATGAATTGGTTTTGATTATACCCATGGAATTGGTAATTTTCGTATTGTTGAGGTTGTTGAAAACCGTAGTCATTCATGTAGTATGCTCCTTCCATGAGAAACAAGCACACGAAATAAAATTCTCAAACCAAGGTTAAAACCCGAGAAAATAAGAAAAATAAAACAAAAACAAAAACAAAAATAAGAAACCAAAAACAATTGACAACCGCTGCCTTCCCAACCGGCGCCAAAAATTTGACCGCGGTCGTAAGCGTCAAAAATAAATTACACTTTCTTACTACTCAAAATATAAATATAGCAAGGGCAAGAAAGGATCGATCCCACAGAGAGGTCTAGGTTGTCAAATTGTTATGGTTTCCTATATCAAATACCGAGGATTTTCTGATTTAAACGGAAATAAATAAAAGCAAAACAAATAAAAGTAAACACGCAAATCAAGGATAAGAAGATATTGGTCATGGATTTCGTTTTCATTCACAAACATGGTTTCACCACAATAACTAGAATTGATATTTTAATCTCAACTTTTATCAAAGACCCTAGAATACCTTGATCGCAAGAATATCCCAAAACCTCCTCATGTCATCAACAAACACATTAAAAGATGCGAATATGAATTCTACCTAAAGGAACAACCTAACGTGTAAAAGCACTAATCAAGTTTAATTCCCTAGATGCATTAGGTTCTATGAAATCAGGCCAATCAAAGCAATCGAACGTGGAAAGCGCACTAATCCGATTTAACAAAGGTTATAACTCACATATGATCATAAGAATATATCACTACAAACTATAATCATATTTATGCTACTTGCAATCCGGAATTATCACTTTTGCGTATAATAACCCTAATCTAGCAATAGAGATGAAAGCAAACTCAATCGATTCGCGACTCGACTAAACAAGCATTCAAATCATGTAACAATATTAATGGTGAATCATAAACGATAATATGAGAGAAAACTAATTTATTGAATTAAAACCCATATTTGGAAATCCAACTTATTCCATAACCAATAATAAAAACTCTAGCTCATATTCATGGAGTTCATCACAAGAAGGAAAAGAAGTTTCATGTTTCTAAACCCTAGAAATAAAGTAACTAGAGGCAAAAAGAATAGAATAAAAGATAAAAGATGTTTTTGAGAAAGTCTTCTCTTTTATAGCTCCACTCCTTCCAAAACTAAGTTTTGTCTTCAAAGTCCATTAGTTAAGAAGTCCACCAAGCCCACAAGTGAGAGAAACCCATGTAGAAAATTCCTGCCAAAAACGGTGGCCAGGAAAGCGGGATTGTGGCTCTAACTTGGCCGAAAAGATTGCCGGAAAGTAGCTCGAGGTGGCCAAGCAGTCAGCCGATCCCATAGGTCAACGGCCCGGGCAATCCAAGTCAACGGGTCACTTCGATTCAACTCGGTCGACCGAGTCGGGGAGAGTCAAACTGGGTCACTTGTCGGGATGAGTCGGTTGGAATCGAGTCAGACTTGAGTCGGATGGAGTCGACACCTTCTTTGTGGACACGAGTCGAGTGAATGGGATGAACCCATTGCATGGCATGAACCTGTATAGCACAATCATTGTGCTTCACAGCTCCTTGGCCAGCCATCTTGGCTGTGCATAGTTCTGCAGCTCAGTTCAATTCCAATCTGCAACTGTACTTCATAACACCACCCAGTTCGGGTAAGCATTCTAAATTGCATTCCTTACCAAAGACACACTACTTTATTCCATTCTTTGGCGCAATTTCACGGCCAACACCATAAAAGCTCAACTCATGCCATGTAATTGGATCGGTGCACGCACTTCACTTCATAAACCACCGGTTGCACATCACGAGGTGCAATGCCATTACAGCACCCACAAGCTTCTCCCATTCAACTTCAGTCCTGACTGCCAATTACCATAGAAACTTCTTCTTCTTCTTGCCGTTTTCCAAAACCTCGACACACTCTCGGCCCATCTAAACACCCAGTACACTGAAAAGCCCACCAATGCAATTCCATGTCTATCTTCTCTGTAGCTCGGCCACAAATGCCTCGAGCCATATCTCACTGACACATTCCGATTCATACCATTCCACGAGCCATACTCACTGCAATATCAAATGCCACCTACAAGTCAAATCCATCTACCACTCGCACTCCACTGGACTCATCAATCACCAAATTTGCACATCTCTCGTCTCTGACCACAACCAATCTCATCACCATAGAATCATCATCACCATTCCCACCATGACAAACTCAATTGCACCAACCAGCAGTCATCCCCGGAAGCAACCATGTAAACTCCATTGCCACAGACCATACTCTCCAAAGACCTCCATCTACGCATTACCATCCCCATACTCCATTTAGTCCATACCATTACGCTCATAACCCGACCAGTCTGCACCCGATTCATTCCCCCATTACTGGCGGCAAGAACATTATCGGCCCATTTCCATTCAACTCATTTACACCCACTGACCAACCTTATGAACATCAATCTCAATCACAAACTCTTGAATCTCAAATTCCATTCATCCCTTAACCCTTGACAAACATGACCACAATTCCGCCATTCTTGCACCGGCCATTGCCTCGGTCATTTCAACCACCCGCCATCTCCACCGATTTCTTCCCTGCAATGCACATTACCAAGACTATCGCCTTCATTCTTTTTCTAAATTGCACTTGCACTCGAATCAACCCCTATTTGCTCACCTTAATTGACTTAATCGGTTGCTTCCAACAACTCCATTAGCAAAGGCTAGTATTGCATCAACCCCGAGCCATGAACCTCCCATTCCACCCCACGAGAGAATCATCATCTCTGTGTGACATCAAGACCATTTCAAATCAGAGCACCCTAAACTATTTTTTAGCACATGACGAAACCATCTTATCTTCCCTGTGTAATTCATCTTCTCCGATTCGATAGACATCATTTATACCAAAACTTAGCTCCACGAGATCCCAAATTTCAAATCCAATTCCTTACAATTCCACAAATTACATTGATTTTTTACCAATTGGTTTGTACCCAATGTCCATCTCCTCTTGACTTCAAAATCCCTACAATCTCACCGATAAACCCTAGCTCCAATTTGGTTTCAAATCATCCCCGAGAACCCTCGACTTCATCTCAAAATCGAATCAGAATTAACCCTTTATTCATCACCATTTCTTCTCTCTATTTTACAAATTATCTCAACACCCCTTTCATCTCTCAATTTCTATGAATTTCTCGATCTCTACAGCATCGATTTTGCTTTCAGCAAAGAGGAACCTCTTTTTCTCACTTTCGGTGGAGCGAGAATGAGAAAATAATTGAGAAAGAAAACTTCGATTTAGGGTTGGCTAGATTTGGGCGGATATTGGTACTCGGGCGGCTTTTGATAAGGGTTAACCAAGTTTCTAACCCCTTATCCTCACCTGGTCCTGTCATTAACACTCCTCCAAAAGAGAGCTGCCCCTTAACAGAATGACTACCCCTTAACGTACAGCGGGGGTGACAATAGCACTTCTCTATGAAATGACCATTTAGCCCTTAGTCCTCCAAGTTCTTGTTTTGCTCATAACTTCTTCATTCTTTCGCCATTGTCTTCATCTTCTCGTCCTCTACACAATGAAAAGTAGAAATCTTGCATTTGAACGAGTTCCAATTGGTCTTTGGCCTTTCTCCACTTGTGACTTCACTTTTGTAGCTATTTCCACTTCTTTTTGCTCCAAATGACTCCATTGCTCCTAATAAACTCAAAAGTAAACAAAAGATACATAATTTACAAGAAAACTCGCAAAGAAAGCATAAATACTAGATATTAAATACGGTGTATTCTACACCTATCAGGTGGTATTCCTTAAACAAATGTGTCGACCCTAATATCCTAAAGTAATTAGGTTTAGTCTCAAAACTTAATAATTGACACATTTGAAACTTATACGTTCCCACAATTGGAAGGAAGGTTTTTGGTGGAAAACAAAGTCAATCGTGGTATCATAGCCTGGTTAACCACATCAACCAGAAGGATGGGTTTCTAACAACCGAACTTCTTTATGGACACAACTAGGTTGGGAAAACGTGTATGAAGATAATCTTGTAAAATGGTTGAGGCACATATGTCAAGTCCCAAATGAGGGATCTCTGTAAGAGCTAAAGGTAAGGCACAAGGAGAGTGATAATCACCCCCAAACTTAGAGTTTTGGGTGTCTCTAGATAGACTAGCTACAATTTCCCTAATTTCTAGATCATCGGAATCCTGAAAATGGTCAATTGCTTCTTCTAGGTTATACTCGGGTGATGCATCCTCACTCATATTTAAAAGCTCTATGAGTTCATCTTCTTCTTAAGACTATTGTTTTTAAATCGTTAGACTCTAAAATAATATTCTCAGGATAAACCCGTTCCTCTAAACCATTATCGACTTCAGGAAATACTACATCGTCTAAAACAGTATCTCTAGTCAAATCCTCGTCCTTTTGAATAGGTGAATAATTGTTAAAATTATTAGGATCTGAACCAAAATAACTCTATTATTATAAAGCTCAATTGGAGTAGCAAATTCTGATCACTATGCCTATTTATTTCAAATTCTTCATCAACACTATCCTCATCATAATCATTATTATAATAACATGAAAATGGTTGAACCTCATCTAAACAAGTAGTGTTACCAATTCTAACCTCATCATCTTGATTATGTGAATAACTATCTTCATTCTCAAAGGTATTATTGGATACACTATATTGGAAATTCAAGTTATTTCGAGCAATACTTCCATTCGTCTCTAACTCAAGTCTACGTGTGGACTCGAGCTATCCTCTCAAGGGTCTCCTCGAAAGTTCCCTTAGTGTTGGATCTAAGTTTGAGTTAATCTATTGAGGATATCTTCTAAAGATTCAGTCGTTGTTGCAGTCCTTTCGTCCATAACTACGTTATTTACCTCATTAACTTATGTTGATTCAGCTAACTTTTGTGTTGACTCAGCTAAACCCCGAGGACTCTTCTAGAAGGAAGAGGAACATGGGATCATAATAAGGACTACTTTTCAAAAGTTTGATTGTATCCTCTAGAGACAAAGAACTATTACTATAATCTTCTTGCTCGAATGACCGATGCACATGTGGATAGTAATTGGGCTCACCATGGTATGACCCATAAACTTCCAAAGGTTGGCGTTCCCAACCACTATTCACACTATGGTCATAAAAAGAGTGATGTCCATAATGTTCAGTTGAATCTCGGTTGTGTTGTTACTGGTGTAGCCTCCTATTCGGAGATGAGAGTAACCTAATTAGGAGAAATCTCTTACGGCCGCTCAGTTTAAAGTCTTCTTTGGGATAGAGAAGTTCTATTAGTACCGTTGGTGGGAAACTAGGTGATTGCGGTTTATCTTGTGTTTTCGATTGATTTGATTGACTAACGGTGGTTGAACTTTGATTGCACCTAGTTTGTTTATGCTTGAGAATCTTCTCTTCTGATATAAGATTCACTCAAACTAGATCGAAGTTTCGACAGGGATCTTTAGACTGTTTGTAGTTCTAAAGACGATCTTGTGATAATCCATTGTTAATTGAGACTCCGTTAAATGGTGATTGATCACAAGAGATTCAAGTTGTTGTGTGCAGGTGTTTGTTGAAGATCTAATAAGATTTGAAGACAAAGAAGATATTGAAGATTTATGATTTGGGGTTCATAATCTTTGATGTGCACAATACTTGTTTCGGTATAAGAGGATCCAACTATAATCGGTTTATCCTTGTGGTAGATTGGATTGATTAGTTGTGTAGATCAACATCAATACAATTCTTTGTGATTAAAAGTATTGATTGCAAAATATTAACAATTACTTTTGTAGTTGAGAATAAGATAGATCTAAGAACTTGACGAAGGAGTTTATTGAGATAAACATAAGAGCCTTTGTCGAACTCACATCACTTGGTTGAAGAGAGTTGCTACCAAACAGATTTGTTGTTCCTTTACTGTTTGGAATACGAACCAAAGTAATTGTTCCAAGTGTGTAACTTATTCATAAGTTGGAGGCGTGGGAATACAGACGGAACTAGGTGAACTATAGGTTAGTTTCTTGGTCTCAACTATACGAAGTTGGTTTAATTTTGTGTAGCGGCAATCACGAGTATTTAATTCTCGACAAGGTCTAGGGATTTTTTCGCATTTGCGATTTCCTCGTTAACAAAATCTTGTTGTGTCATTTACTTTTATTTTCCGCATTATAATTGTTTTATTATAATTAAAGTAAATTACACAAACGTTAATTCCTATTTACTTGTTAGCAATCCTATTGTGTTTGGTTGAGTCCAAACCACTTATCAAGTAAACATACTTCGTTGTTGTATTATCTCGATCTCGTATCCATAGACGAACACACGAAGTGTGAACCGACTAGTTGCATTGTCTTGACTCAGTCCATAGACAATCACTTTCGGATAAAGGACTTATAGGTAGGAAAAGTTTTAGCTTGAGGTATATTTGGGTACCCTCACCTTTTTCAATTGATATCAGAGCAGGCAAACACGAAAAGATCTAAAAATATGTGTTTGGTGCGATCTAACCTATAAGATATGAGTCAAAATAAGAAAAGCAAAGCTAAACTTATGAAGAACTCAGTTAACGTATGTCAAGATAATGAGAATAATATCTCGAGAGAAGGTCAATGGAAATTGGTCTCGAAAGTCTTTTCGAAAATCAAAGAAAAAGTCTATGACTAATGACTTGATTAAGTCGAGTTACCGATCGAAAAAATAATGAGTCTCGAAACTCAAGAAACATGTTTTGTATCCGACTCTTCCTAGTGAAAAATCATCCGAAAAGAGATTCGATTCACTAGCACCTTGCCAAGGATACAATTTCGAAGATGTTGGAAAGATTTTTCAAACATGTTGAAAAATATTTAGAAAAGGGAAAGACCATTGACAGTCTAGATGATGTCATGATAGACACATTTTTGTGTTTGGTTTGTCCTCAGTGTCTCTATTGTTAGTCTCGATTTTTGTACTAATTTTGGTGTTTTTATGTTTGTTTAGGTGTTATTGGAGAGTTACACTTATGCGGAAAAAATTGCTCGAAAAGTGCTTTTTGGACCCCCGGAGGACAATTGCTATACGGACCCTCACTTTTGCTAAGGGACACCCACGGCTATATATAGCCCATTTATCCATCGCACCCATCTTCAACATTTTGAATTTCATTTTGGCTGAAAACGAGTTTCCCTCCGGCATTAATCGATCGGATTTTGGATGGGTTAGAGGTAGACTCAATCGGCGAAACTTCATGGGTAAACGTTATATGACTATAGAATGTTGGTATGGGTGTTTGTTTGGACAAAATTTGTCAATAACGTGTTTCAATCCAAAACAGTGGACACAAGCTTTCACGGGTTCAAGTGAATTTGATACTAATTTGAGGCGTGTAATGCATCGGTTGGAGTGTTTTGCACTGAGAGATGCGTGAAGAAAGATAAATAAGGAATGTTTGACATCCGAGAGCGTGGAAGATCAAAAAAAAGGAAATTATTCCCGTGAAAGGAAGAAGAGAATAAATGGAGTTAATGAATATATTTTGGAGTTATTACGCGTGATTTCTTTGTCCTGTTGGGTATAAAAGAGGAGTAGGGGATGCGTACAAGGGAGACGTAGAGTTTTGGAGAGTTTAGAGCGTCAACAGATCGAGAAAATCAAGTTACAGTATTATTCTCTGCTGCTGCACCAAGAACACGAAGAACATTCAACGCACGGGCGACAGTCGTTTATGCTACAGTTATACGACTCACAACCGAGGTCGTAATTTGGAAGACTTGATCTTAAAACTACGGCAATAAAGAACACTTTACATGTATCGTTCTACCTGCATGCTGATCTGTTTGTAACAATTAAAACTGTTACAAATCAGGCTTTTCATCTTTTCTCCCTTGTTTATCATTTGTAAACCATTTTTGAGCATTAATAATGATTTTTGAGCGTGTTTCCAACATGATGATGAGCTAATTCTATCGCAACCAAGGCAATGAGGAAGCTATTTACGCATGAATAATTGGTAACTATTTTATTTTCTCTAATTTATAATTAATAATTCACTCAATCAACGCTTTTATGAGTATTTAATTGTTTGCATAATTTTTCTTCATTAGTTGTGATTCAATTAGATAGGTTATGCTTTGTATTAAGATAATCTATGCTTAGGGGATACAATTAATTTTTGAGAATTTGCACGATTATTTGTGAATTAAGAAACAAGGGATTTAAAAAAAAATATATTAGAGTTTTGGGTTATTTACATTATTCATTCATGTGTAATAATTAGGAATCGATGTCTTGGTTATTTTCTCATATCTTGAATCAATTTTGTGTTAAGTTTTCCTTATTTTTAAGTTTTATAAGTCTAAAATCTTTTGCTTTCACAAGTCTCAACGAACCTTATTACTACAACTCAATTGAAATTAAAATCAATTTTTGGCGCCGCCGACGCGGACTTGTGTATAGATTTGTTTTTAGGTTTTATTTTTATTTTTATTATTTTTGTTCTTTTTTACGCCTTTTGGTATTTCTTGTTTGTTTTCAGATTTGGAACTAAGCTAAAGAAAAAAAAGGGAGAAAGCGCTGAAAACAAAAGCGAAGCCAAAGAAGGAAAGAAAAGAGAATCCAAAGGAGTGAAGAAGAAGATTTTGTATATTTTTTTTTTTTAAACCGTAATTAAGGTTTTATTTTTGTAATATTTTATTTTTGGACATTTTTTGTTCTTTGGGACATTGAACATTGGACTTTATTTTTAACCCTAAAGAAGGGTTGGTTTAAATATAAACTTACGAGGGGAAGGGCTACGATTCTGATCTTGTCTCGGCCCCTCGAGTTCGACATGACATAGGAGTTGTGGCCCGGAGTCGACCTCAACAGTTCATCCCGTCGGAATGGGAGGTAAGAATTCTAAACACCGCGAATATCCCCGTCAAACGGGTTTTCTTGGATGATTTTGTATGCATATATGTTGAGGTCTTGAATACTATTTGCTTTAAATTCTAGTAAAGGGCAAGGACTTTCCATACAAGATAAGGGTTGGATTTCATCACGTTCTCTTCTTGCCATCTTAGGAAAACGATACCAAACGCGAACCTAAGCTTAAAATTTTGACTAGAACGAGACCGATAGGGTAACGAGCTTAATAGGAGAAAGTCATTAAAATATTGGTTACTCTTTTAAGCATACTTGAGGTTCATGATGGTTTTAAATGAGTTGAATGCGTGGCTAACGCGCCGCCTTGTAATGCGGTGAGGCCTTGGGTATCAAAGCTCCATCTGACTTCCTCGCCTCTAATCAACTTACTTAAACTCGGATTGATTCCGGAGGGGTTTGCTTAAATTGTAACGAATTCCTTTCGAAGGATTAGAAGGTAGTCTAGAAACAATCTAAGTGGAGCCATCATGCTTTTTGTTTGCTAGAAATCGGTAGGTTTGTTGTGGTCGCGTCATGCTTGTTTGTGTTTGTGTAGAATTCCCTTGCCGGTTAGGATGTCAAACTGGTATTATAATAGCCATCACAATGAATATGAATATCCAACTAGGCTTAATATGTACATCACTCTTTTTATGACCAGTGTGAATAGTGGTTGGGAACGCCAACCTTTTTGAAGATTATGGCTCATACCATGGTGAGCCCAATTACTATTCGCATGAATACCGGTCATACGAGCAAAATTCCTATAATTCCTATTCTCTAGATGAAGCACGTAAGATACTTGAGTCAACGTGTAAGTTAACGAGTCAACACGTGACTTTCTTTGAGACAACACGTAGGTTAGAGTTAGAGACGGAAGAAATAATTGCTCGGACTCTTGATTGCCAATACATTCTTTCAATATCACCCGAAAATGAGGACAATTTTTATAATCAGGATGACGAGGTTAGAATTTGTAGCACTACTTGTTTAGATAAGGTTCGATCATCTTCATGTTATTATAATGATGATTGTGATGAGGATAATATTGATAAAGAATCTGAAATATGTAGGCATAGTGATGAGGAATTTGTTACTCCCAACGAGCTTTATAATGATAATGTTAATTCTAGTACAAATCCAAATAATTTTAATAATTATTCACCTATTCAAAAGGACGAGGGTTTGACTAGAAATATCCCTGTTTTTGACGATGTAGTATTCCTTTTCACGAAGCCAACGAAGGTTTAGAGGATCGAGTTTATTTTGAGTCTAGCGATTTAGAAACAATAGACTTGGACAAAGAAAATGAACTTGTAGAGATTAGTGAGGATCAACCTGACTTAGAAGAATCAATTGACCATTTTCAGGAATCAGATGACCTTGAAATTAGGGATGTTGTGACTAGTCTTTCTAGAGACACTGAAAACTCTAAGTTTGGGGGTGATTATCATTCTCCATGTGCTTTAACTCTTAGAAAGGTCCCTAGATTGGGACTTGACATATGTGCCTCAACCATTCTAAAGATTATCTTCATACACTTTTCCTTTAACCTAGTTGTGTCCATAAAGAATTTCAGTTGTTAGAAACCATCCTATGGTTGATGTGGTTAACCCAGCTATGATACCACGATTGACTTTGTTTTCCCACCAAAAACCTTCCTTCCAATTGTGGGAACGTTGTTGATGGTGGATTTTCATTCAAGGTTAAATTTGTAAGTAACCAGAAAAATCATGCGCTGACATCTTGTAAAAGATAAAGCCGCTTTATAAGTGACGGATACTCACTTAATTCACCAAGAATGGAGCATGTAGCAACAATCCCATTCTCAGAATACATGAAATTCCTCCAGTGCCGGAGCATGTAGCAACAATCCCTTCCTCGTGAATTTCATATCGCCTTGTATTTCGCACTCCATTGTCGCGTGGGTATGACGATCGAAAGTGTTACTCTTGCTGAGTAACACGAACCTCCAAGCACTATAATGAATCCATGTACGAAATACCCGTACAGTGCTGATTCTCTGTGTTATACTAGCCCGAGACCTCTCTCAAGTGTTATACTAGCCCGATTGAGCCCCTCTCGTGTTATACTAGCCCGATTGAGCATCCGCACTTGACTAGTATCGTCTCCTGATATGATCTCGATCGCAGTCATCCAACTCCACAAGCATGATTGGATGACCACATCACACTCCATCACCCCCAAGGTGTATGGAATACACACGGCCTTAGCTTTGCCAAATACGATCTGATCGCAGTCATCCAACTCCACAAGCATGATTGGATGGCTACAGATCAATTCCATCACCCCTGCCGTACACGGCCTTATGGAATACACACACAGTAGACTCCACATGGTCGACCATTGGCCTTTGCTTAGCTGCCAAGAAACCGTCCATACCAAGCATTATGGACTGAAACCCTAAATTAGGGTTTGCGCATATTACATGTGCTTGCAAAACGGCCTCAACCATCCATCTTCGGCATAGATGGAGGGTGTAGATGTAGACTCAAAGGGCCCGGAGCATGTCGACACAATCACCATGTGACCGCCACACACTTGGCCAATCGGCCAAAGCCAACCGTGGTTGGTTACAACAAACCATCCGCCCAAAAGAGCATGGTCGCGCTGCTTTGAAAGCCAAAATTAGGGTTTCAAAGTCATCACGCGCGTCCATCTTCTCCCTGGCATTTAATGGAGGGTCACTGATTGGATTAACTAAGGCTTGGCCATACCAAAGATGACCACCGTGGGCCCATCTACTTCTCCTCTTGCGGTCGGCCAAGGCACATCATTCCCGCTAACCCAAAACGCACGCCCAAACTCGTGCGGTTACACTCCCAAATCCTAAACCATCTCGACCGCTCAACTTCACCGGATGATTTGAATGGCTTAGATCACGTTTTCATGGATAATCGGGTATAGGTGTGAACACCAACCTACCACCTACCCGGTAGTGTGATCGACCAAACCCAACCAATGTTGGTCGCTTGGAAACGCGTGCCCAAACTAGGGAAATCACGCCGGTTTCAACTCCTTTGCGGCAAGGATTTCTCATGCGCAAACCGATCTCGACCACTCCTCTTTACCTACTAAATTGAGTGGCCTAGATCGCGCTTTCATGAGGGAACGGAATATGGCGCCACACCATCATGCCGTCAACACGCATGTATGGTCGGTCTTCTCCAAATCCTTCCCATGCTTGGTTTCGACCAAGCTGAAGAGTGATGCTTGCGCACCTCTTTAAAAACCCTAATTTCATCAACGGTCGCAGATGAGTGTCTCAAACATCATCTCATCCGTCCGACCTCACCAAACTTGGTTATACAACCCTGGTCAGAGTTATTTGGTTAGTGAGCAAATCATTACACGTCACTTTACCACACCGTAATGCGCACTCGCATAAAATACACACGATACCGCACAAGTATCGACTTTCTCAATAACGCAGCTTATTCAATTCAAAGATTACATGCTATCTTTCGTGGACCCACGATCCACATTCCGTACATCAATCATGTCACAAATCGGGGATACTTACGGGGTATTGGTCTCATGGTTTACGCGTGCGCTGTGCAACGCGCCATCACAAGAACGTGTTAGGGAGTCATGGACGGTTAGAGATGAACCGGAGAAGTGGGCAAGACCGGTCGTGCGTTACCGACACACAACTCCACTACTCCATCATTCCACTACCTCCACTTCCCACGAGAAACGTGAATGAGGCTCAATGACTTGTATAAATAGGTTCTCCGCCTATTTTCAAGACAACAAGGAAAACAAGACAAAAATCAACATCCAGAGCCTCCTTACATTAACCGTAAGCTCCGCCACTTTTCGTCACAAGTCATAAGCAAGCCAACATTTTCATAATCTCAACACCTTCTTTCGCTTCCTCCCTAAGATCAACCCCATCTCCTTCACTTTGTGACCGAAACAAGTCCGGAACGGCCATTTCTTGGTTTAGGCCGGACTTGCATGCATTGATCTCTCGACCTACAAGCACTCACACAGCGCAAAGGCATTTGTTGTAGGTTTAAATTCATTCCTCATCACACCCCAAATTACCAAATTCAAGCAGAGTAATTTTCACCCATCAACAATTGGCGAACAAAGGGAGATTGATCTATTTGCCATAAAATTGAATCCTCAATCTTTCGCCCATCTCGCAATGTATCCTAAAATACAAAGTGTGTCGGGATATCATGGGAAGCATAGTCGAATGTCGGAGGATGTCTTGGCGAATCAAGTCGGTATCACCGTATATGCAGAGCGAGACATTTCGCCCTTTTGAATGATATGGCGGCGCAATTACAAGAAGGATCGGCAGCATCTACTCAAAAAGGTAAGAAATGTCAATCTCAAATGGGTCACACCTTTACCGGTGGAGATGCGGAAAGAGCACGTTATCACAGGGGACTCAGGAGAGACGGAAAACACGGTCCAGCTGACGACGAAGGCTCGAGGCAACTCTACAGAGGAAAAAACTTATCCGGGGTACTACAATGCCTGCCAGATAAAGAAAGGGGAGCCCGCAGCCTATGGAGCCCTCAAGAGGATTTATATCTCAAAACTCTTGCCTGAGCCCTAAGACCGCCCAATCCGCGTCGACTTTTCAACCGATCAAGAAACGCTGAGGAAGGAGAAATCAACAAGAAATGCCCGAATACAGAGGGGATGGGAGCGTTCAATTGGCCACTCAAGAAGGACATTACGACACCTTCCACATCCCTCTACTTAGAAGGCAATCCGCAGATATGATGACGCCCGCAAGTCTTCCACCTCATCTCATGTTCCACATCAAAGCCACGGGGAACATCACAACGCCGCTAACGCAGAAAAGCTAGACTCAAGGTACTTACATTTCCCTTCCCAATGAAGAAGATTCTGAACCGCCGGAGACGTGGGTGCGAAATGAAGAGGTGGAGCTACCCCGCATGGCGTCCGCCTCACCGATCAAGAAGTAATGGACCCGAGGTACTCGTCATTACCACCGGTTCCTTCATCACCCCACTCAAGAATGCAACGCTTTGAAGCGCATTGTTCAGAGAAGCTCGGTCCGTAAAGATAGCTTACTGAGGATTTTCTTAGAGAGGCTACTCCTATTTGATATAGTGAGGCTTCAAAAGCAAGTAAGTTTTACTCAACAACTTTACAAGAGAGATAGTTTAGAATTCACTGGGACTTAGCATCCCGCATGTGGAAAAAAGAGGCTCAGCCGATCAAACGCCATGTTTGTTTCCATTCGTACTCCCTTTTACATAACATTTGCAATTTCATGCGCAATCATTCATGACCAAGATGCAAATTTCATTTAACATAATCCCTTTCAAAAGGGTTGTTCACAAAACTATCTCAAAAATAAGCCAATTCAATTACCTATTGATCCAAAACCTAAGTCAAAGAAAATCCTCACTATCACTCAAAAAAGAAAAGCATATAAGAGAAAACGCCAAGATATAGCACGGATACTTCAAGGAAAAGTCTTTAAGCAACAACTCGTCCTTCCTCAAAAGAGAGACTTTCATCCTTTGAAGCACGGCTCGTCTACCCAAACCTCTTAGACAACCTCTCAACCTCTTCTTCCCGACGAGCAACACAAATCCGCCATGGAAGGGACTTCATCATGTAGTTTCCTGAGCTCCTCGAATCTCGAGAACCCTTTGAAGAACCAGTGGAGCATTGAAGCCAGATCGCGCAAACACGTCCGATGGCACCTCCACCTTCAATCACCTCTTCGTAAACCTGCTCCACTGGCCGCAGCCATCCTGGATGGAAACTAAAGCTTCTGGACGCGTTGACCAATGCAAGACGACTCCCGAGCTTCGCAAAGGTAGCAATATGGCCGTGTTTCTTCCGCATTGTCGCACAACTTTTTCAAACCGGACCGCACGCTGAATCCACCAACCAACACGTGACCCGGATAAGGGACAAGAAAGGAGGATCGAACAAAGCCCCGTGCCGCATCACCGGCAATGCGGCGACCGGGAGTCTTGTCGCTGTGCAGTGAGGCCTTTCGTAAGAAGTCACCACAATAGCCATACGGTCCGGTGCCGTTCAGATGGATGTCAAGAGGAGCCGTCTCAACTACAAATGCCACCGTCTCTCTTGCATTCCTTACTGATCTATTTCACTGGGTGTTGATTTCCGTCACGACCCCGTCGACAAGATCACTAAGGAAAGCGCCTTGTTCAACCGATCTTGCATCATCTCTCGTCATTGTCGAAAAAGGAGCTGGTACCGCCAGACTTCTCAGAGCGATACCGCCAGACTTCCTCAAAGATGAAGGTCCGTACCGCCGCATTTCTCAAAGGTCCGTATGAAGAAGGTCCGTACCGCGTACTTCTCAAAGATGAAGGACCGTACCGCCGACTTCTCAAAGATGATGACCAGCATCACCGCCTTCCCTGCCTTGAATGCGTGCCAACCTTGTGAAGGCATTATCTTTCGAAATTCCCCCGATTTAAAACAAGGATCGTTTTAAAGAACTTACACCGGAGAAATGAAAGAACCGATGGGAGGAGGTTTAAATACCGCATATTAGAAGAATTGAGGATTACCGCCCGCATGCTTGCCTCTCTAGGTCTCTCTCCTACTTGGGGACAAAGCAATCCTCGCCTCTTGTCCGTTTGGATGAAGTGGCTTCAACCGAAATGCTTCGTCAAGATATCGAAGATGGCTCACTACGGAATTCACAACACTCTTCGAAAATTTCTGAAGATCGACAGCTTGTTTTCCTAAAATTCTTTATACCGTTTGCCACCACCGAGTTTCTCCCAATAGGCCAAGTAAGGGGAAGGCTCACCCGGTCTAAGAACACATTGGCGTTAAGAATTTGTGGAAGGAATTCTTCCAGCCTCTAGTGACGGATAAATGGGACACCCGATCAAATCCCATTTGGCGAGCAGCCCTGTAATGTTGTACCTGAGTCACGTAAAATTCTCCGTCGAATAGAGACGGACATATCCTCGAATGCAGTGCGCATGTAAATAATTTCCCTGCATCTCATGGTCTTGACATCGCACGCAACACAACGCCAGATCGTCAAAAGGTCTTTGGTCAACGATGGAAGAGTGAATCGCCCCCATGGACGAAAATCTACGGAAGAAATATTGTCAAATACCTCCACAAGTCTCGCACCGGCTTTAGGACGCTTCTTATTCCATCGAGTATTCTCGAGCCACCGTACAAGTTAACGAGTGAAGATGCAGAGTAGGAGCATAACTTCAAGTGTTCCCATAAGAGCGCTCGAAGAAAGCGAAGTGAACGTGCGACTCCACCTTCTTGTACCAAGAAACGTGCATATCCATTACTAAAGCGCCCGTGATGAGAATACAAATGATCCAAGGAACAATGTACCTAAAGGAAGAACTTCACCCCGCGCCAACCTTATAGCAATCTTAACAAGCTCACCTCTTATGGTCTTTTCCCGAACCATCATCAAATATATCCCCGGATAGCCATAAAGACAGAACGCAATCACGCTTGAGCTCTTGATTCAACTCGGGTCCGCAAGACCACTCCAAACCCACCAAGTATAAAAGCATCTCGCATCCTTTCTCTCTCCTGTCCAGACTCTCGAATCCCTCCGCCTTTGAAGTATAGCATCATAATTACTTTGTTCCGCATCGTAGAGCTTGTAAAAGAGACTTCCTAAGAACAGTGTGTTCATTAATGCGGCTACACTCTCCAAAGTAATAGTTATCTCTCCCCATCTAGATATGGTCGTGTGAGTACAAATACGCCACCGAGAAATGAAGGTGATCAAGCCCGCGGTGTCTTTCCTAATTTCGAGGGTAGCAGATGCCATGACCGCATCGAGAATTTGTGCTTTGGTCAAATTTTCCTTAATGCCCTTATTAATCAACATGCGCCTCATCCATCCTTCATAAGAACCCAAAGGAGCATGGCAAATCTTGAAGTCAATAGGAGAAGGCGGATATTCATTTCTCTCGGGAGACAAAATCTCATCACAAGTGCGGAGGAAGAGAATGGATCAAAGATCCATATTTTCCCAATCTAAAGCAAGACTATCTTATGAGAAGGATGTTTCCTATTATTTGGAAAAGACGAGGTGAACAACTCATCATTGATGTTCGGCATATCCTTGAAACCACAACACTTCCCCGACGCACACCAAGAGCATTATCTTCTTAAGACATGTTGGTAGGATTTCTCTTCTTTCTACCGCAATAAGATAAAGACAGGAGTTAGAACTTGTACGAAAGCACATGAGAAGTGTAGTCACACGGCAAGACACAACTCACGAGCGGAGCATGCAATGGCCGGTCCAAATACCATTCAAATCCTGACAAAATTCAACGATTTCAACCTCCTACGAATTTTAGTCCTGATAAGTTTTGGCCTGTATTGATTTCAAGTTCTCCTGTGATAACTTTCAAGACCTCCTAACTGGTAAATTTCAAGTTCAATGCAAATTTTAGCCAAGCATGTGTGAATAAGACCCACGTTCCAAGATACACGGCGGCTCCGCATTCATTCATCCGTATGCATCATACGATTTTCTTTATTCGTGGGAATCATGTCTACGGGATTCAAGCCAAATGGTGGAGAAAGCTAAGCATGCATATGTCTTACAAGAGGTATTTACCTAACGAAACTAGGGTTTGACCGTTAAAAAAAAAAAAAAAAAAAAAAGAGCGAAACCTACCTTGAGCGGCCGGACGGGAGCAACTCCCAACGGGCGGTGGTTTCGGCGACGGCTCCTAGAAAGAAGCTTTAAGAAGAAAGTTACAAGAGCAAAGAAGCAACAAAGAAAATTCGTGAGGAAAGGAGAAGGGTCTTGTCTTTTTTATAGACAAAATTTAGAAGAATCCCAATAGAGAAGGATTCCTCCCTTATTTGGTTTCCTCTTTGATTCGAATACCCAAAGAAAGAAACCGCCCCACCCAGGGATTCCATACAAGCGCGACGGCGTGGAAAATTAGCGGTCGGCCAACACTCTTCCGGTAAACCCTTTTATCCCGCCTTTCTCATATATATGTCTCACAATATCCATGCCTACCACACAATAATGTAACCATTATGTGCTAGTGTGTGGGACTTAATGTTGATGGTGGATTTTCATTCAAGGTTAAATTTGTAAAAACCCGAAAAATCATGCGCCGACATCTTGTAAAAGATAAAGCCATTTATAAGTGACGGATACCTCACTTAATTCACCAAGAATGGAGCATGTAGCAACAATCCCATTCTCGTGAATACATGAAATTCCTCCAGTGCCTTGGAGCATGTAGCAACAATCCCTTCCTCGTGAATTTCATATCAGCCTTGTATTTCCGTACTTCCATTATCGCGGTGGCATGACGACCGAGTGTTACTCTTGCAGAGTAACACGAACCTCCAAGCACTATAATGAATCCATGTACGAAATACCCGTACATGTGCCGATTCTCTGTGTTATACTAGCCCGAGACCTCTCTGTGTTATACTAGCCCGATTGAGCCCCTCTCTGTTATACTGAGCTGACGATCGAGCATCCCACTTGATACACACGATTAGCCTGCCAAATATGATCCGATCGCATTCATCCAACTCCACAAGCATGATTGGATGGCCACAGCATCAATTCCATCACCCCCTGGTGTATGGAATACACACGGCCTTAGCCTTAGCTCTAATCGCAAATACAAGCATGATCCGATCGCTCAGCCATCCAACTCCACAAGCATGATCGATGGCTACATGCATCAATTCCATCACCCCCAAGCAGTGGAATATGGAATACACACATGATTGATGGTTACGTATCACCCACATGGCTCACACACCACATGGCCTTTGCTTGCCAAGAAACCGTCCATACCAAGCATTATGGACGGAAAACCCTAATTAGGGTTTGGCGCATATTACATGTGCCGCAAAACGGCTCTCAACCATCCATCTTCGCAGTAGATGGAGGGTGTAGATGTAGACTAAAGGGCCCGGAGCATGTCGACACAATCACCATGTGACCGCCTACACACTTGGCCAATCGGGTCAAAGCCAACCGTGGTCGGTTACAACAAAACCGTCCACCCAAAAGAGCATGGCCGCGCGGCTTTGAAAGCCAAAATTAGGGTTTCAAGTCATCACGCGCGTCCATCTTCTCCTCCGACGAATGGGAGGGTCACGATTGATTAACTAAGGCCGGTCATACCAGATGACCACCGTGGCCCATCTACCTCCTTCTTCTGCCTCGGCCAAGGCACATCATTCCCGGCTAACCCAAAACGCACGCCCAAACTCGTGCAGTTACACTCCCAAATCCTAAACCGATCTCGACCGCTCAACTTCACCGATGATTTGAATGGCTTAGATCACGTTTTCATGGGATAATCGTATAGGTGAACACCAACCTACCACCTACACGGTAGTGTGATCGACTCAAAACCAACCAATGTTGGTCGCTTCAAACGCGTGCCCAAACTAGGGAAATCACGCCGGTTTCAACTCCTTTGCGGCAAAGGATTGCCGCAAACCGATCTCGACCACTCCTCTTACCGGCCAAATTGAGGGCCTGTGATCGCGCTTCATGAGGGAACGGAATACAAAGTGCGCCACACCATCATGCCGTCAACACGCATGTATGGTCGGTCTTCTCCAAAATCCTTCCCATGCTTGGTTTCGGGACTAAGTCAAGAGTGATGCTTGCGCACCTCTTTAAAAACCCTAATTTCATCAACGGTCGCAGATGAGTGTCTCAAACATCATCTCATCCGCCGACCACCAGCCTTGGTTATACAACCCCGGTCGAGTTATTTGGTTAGTGAGCAAGTCACTACACGTCACTTTACCACACCGTAATGCGCACTCCGCATAAAATACACACGATACCGCACAAGTATCGACTTTCGAATAACGCAATATTCAATTCAAAGATTACATGCTATCTTCGTGGACCCACGATCCACGTTCCGTATACATCAATCATGTCACAAACTCGGGATACTTACCGGGGTATTGGTCTGGCGGTTTACGCTGCGGCGCCGGCAACGCGCCATCACAAGAACGTGTTAGGAAGTCATGGACGGTTAGAGATGAACTGGAGAAGTGGGCAAGACTGGGCCGTGCGTTACCGACACACAACTCCACTACTCCATCATTCCACTACCTCCACTTCCCACGAGAAACGTGAATGAGGCTCAATGACTTGTATAAATAGGTTCTCCGCCCATTTTCAAGAAGAATGACAGGAAAACAAGACAGAAAATCAACATCCGTGAGCCTCCTTACATTAACCGTAAGCTCCGCCACTTTTCTCTCACAAGTCATAAGCAAGCCAACATTTTCATAATCTCAACACCTTCTTCGCTTCCTCCCTAAGATCAACCCCATCTCCTTCACTTTGTGACCGAAACAAGTCCGGAACGGCCATTTCTTGGTTTAGGCCTGACTTGGCACTGATTGATCTCTCGACCCTACAAGCACTCACCGCGCAGTGCATTTGTTGTAGGTTTAAATTCATTCCTCATCACACCCCAAATTACCAAATTCAGCAGGAGTAATTTTCACCCATCAACAAACGTATAAGTTTCAGATGTGTCAATTATTAAGTTTTGAGACTAAACCTAATTACTTTAGCAGATTAGGGTCGACATTTGCTTAATAATGACCACTACCGTGGTCAACTGTATGAGTCAAGTCTGATTAGATAGGTTAATTGTTTGCAGAATATTTAATTGTTTGCATAATTTTCTTCATTAGTTGTGATTCAATTAGATAGGTTATGCTTTGTATTAAGATAATCTATTCTTAGGGGATACAATTAATTTTTGAGAATTTGCCTGATTATTTGTGAATTAAGAAACAAGGGATTTAAAAAAAAAAAAAAATTAGAGTTTTGGGTTATTTACCGTTATTCATTCATGTGTAATAGTGGAATCAGTGTCTTGGTTATTTTCTCATACCTTGAATCAATTTTGTGTTAAGTTTTCCTTATTTTTAAGTTTGATAAGTCTAAAATCTTTTGCTTTCACAAGTCTCAACGAACCTTATTACTACAACTCAGTTGAAATTCACATCATGTCACATAACTTATTATTTAACTAAATGTAAGAATATGTGAATGAAAGCGAGAAACACTCAGTCTTCAAAATAATCTGGCAGATTATATGGAACAAAAACTGGCCTTGTGCAAGGAAGTTCATCAACAGACTACAGAGTGTGAAATTCTTACTCAATCGCTGGAACATTCACAGATAAGGAATAAGGTCCTTATTGAGAAACTTCTTACTGTGACATGTCAAGAGTTATATCTAAAAAGATGTTTAGAAAAAGAATTCCAACAAGGAATGGATACCTTAAGAGGACATATAGAATGTCTTGAACATGAGACATTAGCATATTGTTGACTGGAAGATCTAGATCACACGGGTTCAAGTTCAAAGAACATACCATCCTGTCACAAGATGTAATCGAGGAAATTGCATCTCGCAATTTTCATAACAAAGAGGATGGGTTCAAAACCCACGAAGAGGAAAATGATGATGTTCAAGAAGGGAGAAGATCTCCTCAAGACGTATTTGATGAGGAATATCCTCATCCTGGCTAAGCTTAACCGCATTGGATTGTGCATCCTTACAATGCCCAATCTTCGGATGTAAGGGAGCACATGTATCTGGGCATTCTGTATCCTATAAATAATCTCTTATTTAGTATAGAGAGCTTACACAACCTACATGAAGATGCAATCTGGATCTATGTGTAGTAAAGTTGTATTGCAAAAAACTTGTGTAAGACAGGATAAGTTTCCGAACTAAATGTATCTCTTGATACATATCTAGAAAGATAATTTCCTTTCGAAGGAAGACGTGAATTTGTAACACATAATATGCAAAAATATTTTCAAATCTTGTCAGAATTATTTATTTAAGGCTGATATCTATGTTTGGTATGTGTTAAAGGTATTTTAAGTATATGTACTCATCATGTCTGAGAACGTATACTAAAGAATGAATTCCCAAACCAGATCTCAAGCAAAACTCCTGAAAGCCTTGAGTGAAATGACTTCTAAGGAAATTGTTCATCTTGATGATACCTTCAAGAAATCTGGTTGTGAAGATGTCGAAAAAGAAAAAGAAGATGTAACTCATCTCCTTGTCCAAAACAGTTTGGATGCTAAGGTTGATATTATCAATCTACGACAAGTCCTCCTCAGTACCATCGAAACTCATCATAGACAGCAGAACTACTAAGAATTGTTATCCATAACCAAAGAAAGTTGATTAAACTTGGAATCGGTAACAGGGAGTATGCTCGAAATTAATCGGAAGGTTAATGCTTTAGCCTGTGAACATAATCAAGGTAATGTGTGTAGAATCCGAGATATCAGTCGAGATGTTGTTGATGAAGATCCTGAAAAATTTGAGGAAATTGAAGATGATCTTTGAAAAATCTGATGAAAAATAGACTTTAGTATTTGATTGTTTCAATTAAGTCTATTATGAATAAAATTATTTAATTTTCTTTTAATTAATTTTATTATTTTTATTAAAATAATTTGAAACAAACTACATTGAAGTAGTAGGCAAGCGAGCAACAAGCTGCGCCGCTAACCCTTTTTGAATTGCAAATCCTATCCTCTTAAAAACAAACTCTCTCGAACCGGGAGTCATGACATTATTGTGCATGACTTTTTGTACTCTTTTGAGGAGTCCAACCGCCTCTGGAGCCAAGAAACCAAATGTATCAAAAGCAAAGGGGACAAATACATGTCCATTATCAAGACACGCTTTCTCATGTTTCGCTATCTTATCTGAGGCAGCTCTCAGTGCTGCTTGTCCGACAAAAAACGTACCATGTCTACGAAAAGTCCTCCTTAGTACCGTCGAAACTCATCATAGACAGGCAGCACTACTAAGAACTGTTATCTGTAACCAAAGAAAGCTTATTAAACTTGGAATCGGTAACATGGAGGATGCTCGAAATATTAATCGGAAGGTTAATGCTTTAGCCTGTGAACATAATCAAGGTATTGTGTGTAGAATCCGAGATATCAGTCGAGATGCTATTGATGAAGATCCTGAAAAAATTGAGGAAATTGAAGATGATCTTTGATTTATAAAAAAATTTCTTGTAATAGTTTTTGATTTACATGGAATGTGCTTGAATGCTTTATGATTATTGCGATGGATGTTTATGGGATGTTTGATTTCGGTTTTATTACCTTGATATTTGATCTCATAATGTTGTGAACCCTTATGGTTTGGGTGACTTTTTGATTTAGTAGGATTAAGTTCTATCCCATGTTGGTAGGCTTTATCAAAGGATCATGAGGGGTTCTGATAGAAACAATATGTGAAAAAGTCACAATATGTTGAATCGGTTTTGGTTTAGCATAAAAAGCATATAGTTTCGAGGGTTTTCAACTTTGCTTGCAATAGTTAAAAACCGGCCAACCTTTCTCTCGGTAAAGGTTGGTTGTTTTTATTCTTTTGTTTTGCATAAGGATAACAACATAATGATATTTCGATATCAATTCTCCCTGGAAGAAGATGCAAACATATTGGAGAAGAGGATGCAAATTTGAGGTAACAATGTTGTTAGTAATTTTCTTCCTGTTTAAGAAAATCCTGATTTTTATTTTATATATTTATTGCTTTTGCTTAACAAAATTTCGGTACAATTGATGT
Source organism: Papaver armeniacum (assembly GCA_023531295.1). Lineage (NCBI taxonomy): Eukaryota > Viridiplantae > Streptophyta > Magnoliopsida > Ranunculales > Papaveraceae > Papaver > Papaver armeniacum. The sequence goes on along the minus strand of JAJJWW010012875.1, from coordinate 15,561 downwards.
TTTATTCCATGATGTGTGTACGGATGTATGTGTGATTCAATTGGTTCCGGTTAAGAAAAACTATTGTTATCTTGCTTTATTGTGTGGTATCAATTGTTTAGGCTTACAAAATTTCGGTGCAATTGCGGTGCTATAATGTCTATGTTGTTTCAATTGCTTCTGGTTGAGGTGAATAATTATGCAAGTTGATTTATTTTGGTTTGTATGAATTGTTTATGGCTTAACGAAAGAAAAGGTTTACGGGATGGATTGTTTAGTCCAATTCGATTCCGGATAAGAGAAACTAAGCTTATCTTAGTTAGACTTATCAAAGTGGAGGTTTCGGTTATTCAAGTCTAATCGAATGCGTTAACAAGAAATACTAGTTAACTAACCTAGTACTTGTCTTGTTTAAAAGTGAAAGGTCTAAGTTATATGGATAATTAGAACCTGATGAGAAAAATAAAGTTATCTTTATTTTGGTCTTATCGAACGAAGCAGTTGTATTTGTACAATCGGTTTAGCAAAGGGACTAAGGTACTTAGTTGATTTTTGGTTTGATAAACTATTAGGGAAAATTGCTTCGGGCAATTATTTCCTTGATAACATATCAAAACAAATTACCCGTGTAGTTTCGGTTTTGATATTGGTTATCGAAATGGTGTGTGGAACCCTCGTGCTTAACTCTATAGGTTGCAAGTCTATTTTGAGATTTGTAAGATTCTTTTCGGTTTGTCCTTTATTTTTTCGTTTCTTTGTCATTTTGTGACAAAAAGGGGGAGAAATATATGGAGTAAACAAGTGATACTAACATTGCTTTTATATTGATTGGTATCACCAAGGAAAAGAACATTGGTGCTTAAACGTTTATCTAACGAAAGAGTGAAAGCATAGCCTAAGGGGGAGTAACATATCATTACAAAGGAATAACAAAGACGTGCGGATTGATAAAATCTACCTATCTTACCTTTAGGGGGAGTAATATTCTTTGTTATCATAGTGTCAACAACGAAATTTAATGATTGAATGTATACATGTTATTGTGTTGTTGAATTCGGGAATCAAGCGTATGTGAAATGAATTCTTGTAATTTGTTTATCAATATGATGTAAAAGTTTTGTCACTAAAATTGACAAAGGGGGACATTGTTAGAGCATAGCTCGGTTGAACCCACCAAGAGTTGGTATGTCAAGTTTGGTTGTCATATTTTAATGAATCAAAACTCATTTTAAGAGTCGCTTGATTATGTACTAGAGTCAACTTCGTATAGGTTAGCTTGAAAGTATTAGGATATGATACATTACAAGTATTACGAAGACTTGAAGAAGTAAGAAGCTACAACGACAACATCATCCTTCCACTTGAGGTTAGTGATATTTGACTTGAACTGTTTCATTCCCTAACGTATCTTTCAAGTCGTGCATATTGAAAACAAAACTGCGAAGCATGAACACTCTAGATAGACATAGTATTAAGGAATACAATACGAGGTTTATTGCTTAACCATTAAACTTTGTAGATAAGACATCGACATATTCGTTTAAATGCTATTGTGATTATGTATGGGTATGAGGTGAGGATTTCATCCTAGAAAACAATGTTTTACATGTGTTTTAAGTAAGTAAGTTCATAAACTTGTTTTATGAATCGAAAAGGAAATCGCCAGGCATTATTGGTTTTGTTATTCATTGCATATCTTCTGAACAACCAATATGTGTGATTTAGTATAACCGCTCATGACTTGTTTATGTTCTTGGTAAAACTATTCACAAAGGCCTGATTTATGTATTGGTATGACTTTTATTAATGAAACCGATCTTAAGTAATCACCTGAGATTGTATGATCGAGTTTGTGATTTTGTGTATGACCGACTATGGGTAAAGGGGAACCAATCCTAGTAAGAGGTGCAACACATCACAAAGGGGAATCGATCCTTGTATGAGGTGCATCAAGTTTTTAGCAGAAAGGGGAACCGATCCTATGAACATGTGCAACACATTTTTAGGCAAAGGGGAATCGATCCTATGGACATGTGCAACACATATAAGTTAGATACCATATATATGTGGGAACCGATCCTAGTACCTAGTCAACCGAATTTTGGAAAGCTAGTGTGACTATGCACAGTACTCACATGGAGGTAGAACCGATAAACCCATGATTTGTGATTGAGTGTTCTTGATCAATCACATAGTTCTTAAAAGTCAGATGAACCAATTCTAAACTTCTTTGGAAGTGCTGCAAATCGGTTTCAAGGTTGTAAGTATGAAAGAGGACTTACAAAGTAAGGATGTTGACATACTTTGAACATGTACTGTAATGTTTATCTTTAATTGTTCCAAGTTATTCCTTAATAGCTAAAGGAAGAAAATCCCAGGATCGAAACATAAATAAGTTAGGAATCTTTTATTTAAGGTTTTTAATTTTATTTTAGGAAAACGAGAATTATTAATGTGCATTTACTAGTTAAAGATTTTCCAAAGAGATTTTCGGTCATTATTTTGGACAAAGTATTTCAGAATTATGGAAACCGAATTTGGAATATATTGCATATCTTGAGAATATTTTCGGTTTTGGAAATTCCTTGGTGTCCAAACTTCCTTGTCTATAAATACTTGAATTTTGACTAATCCTTCGTGACAACAAACTTCCCTCGGTTGTGTTGTTACCGGTGTAGCCGCCATTCGAGAGGAGAGTAACCTAATTAGGCGAAATCTCTTACGGCCGCCGGGCTTAAAGTCTTCTTTGGGATTGAGAAGCTCTATTAGTATCGTTGGTGGGAAACTAGATAATTGCGGTTTATCTTGTATTTTCGATTGATTTGATTGACTAACGGTGGTTGAACTTTGATTGTACCTAGTTTGTTTATGCTTGAGAATCTTCTCTTTAGATATAAGATTCACTCAAACTAGATCGAAGTTTCGACAGGGATCTTTAGACTGTTTGTAGTTCTAAAGACGATCTTGTGATAATACATTGTTAACAGACTTCCTTCTGTGCGTGATTGATCACAAGAGATTCAAGTTGTTGTGTGCAGGTGTTTATTGAAGATCTAAGAACATTTGAAGACAAAGAAGATATTGAAGATTTCTGATTTGGGGTTCAAATCTTTGATGTGCACAATACTTGTTTCGGTATAAGAGGATCCAACTATAATCGGTTTATCCTTGTGGTAGATTGGATTCATTAGTTGTGTAGATCGGCATCAATACAATTCTTTGTGATTAAAAGTATTAATTGCAAAATCTTAACAATTACTTCGGTAGTTGAGAATAAGATAGATCTAAGAACCTGACGAAGGAGTTTATTGAGATAAACAGAAGAGCCTTTGTCGAACTCACATCACTTGGTTGAAGAGAGTTGCTACCAAACAAATTTGTTGTTCCTTTACTGTTTGGAATACGAACCAAAGGAATTTTTCCAAGTACGTGACTTATTCATAAGTTGGAGGCGTGGGAATACAGACGGAACTAGGTGAACTATAGGTTTAGTTGCTTGGTCTCAACTATACGAAGTTGGTTTAATTTTGTGTAGTGGCTTAATCCTGAGAGTATTCAATTCTAGACAAGGTTCCGGGGTTTTTCTGCATTTGCGGTTTCCTCGTTAACAAAATCTTGCTGTGTCATTTACTTTTATTTTCCGCATTATAATTGTTTTATTATAATTAAAGTAAATTACACAAACGTTAATTCTTATTTATTTGATAGCAATCCTATTGTGTTTGGTTGAGTCCAAACCACTTATCAAGTAAACATACTTCGTTGTTGTATTGTCTCAATCTCGTATCCATAGACAATCACACGAAGCGTGAACCGATTAGTTGCATTGTCTAGACTCAGTCCATAGACAATCACTTTCGGAGAAAGGACTTATAGGTAGGAAAAGTTTTAGCTTGAGATATATTTGGGTACCCTCGCCTGTTTCAGTTCTATTCTATATCCTATTGAGACAAAGTTGTATAGCTATATAAAATTTACATTATACACATTTGATTTGATATTTCGAGCTGAGTTTAACTCGCTTATATCTTTCTCGAAATATGTGTTAGAAAGCTTTTTGATTTAACTACGTTCATCATTATTCTTGACGAAAGTCAAAAGATGATCATGTGAAAATCACCTGGTAAAATCTTACATGATTTGTGTGAGACAGTCATTTAATGTAGACTCATAATGTTTCGTATTGATCATTCGATCACTTGAAAATTGCTTATAAGCTAATAGTTTGTGTGCGACAGCTATTGTCGTCTTCTAAGAGTGTTTCAATGATTGAAATGAGACTTAAGAGATAAAACCCATGTCTGGATACATTACGGTTTGTGTACTAAGTGTGCGAACCTGCTTTGTTGAATTTAAGACCGGAAGTTAAGTTTGCATACCCGTTCGCAAACTTATTCAACTGTTTAAGTCAGGGTATTTAAGTTTTCATACCCGTTCGCAAATTGATTTAACTGTTGAAGTCCGGGAACCAAGTCTGCGTACCTATTCGCAAACGATTTCAACTGATTTCGGTTCAGAGCTAAAGTTTGCGTACCCGTTTGTAAACTTAAGTGGTTCAAGTTCTAAAATCGGTTAAGTATGATTTCATACTCATGAACAACTATATTTATATATTAAGGAATGCAATCTTTGCAAACCGTGGCTAAAATGTTCATGAACTGATTCTCTGAATCAATCCAATTTTGCTTCAACTGTGTGTTGTATACTTTTATGAGAATATAAACAATTGAACAACTCTATGAGTAACACAATTAGATTCATTTGATTATCAATTGAACTAGAAGTGTTAAGATGAACATGGTTAATACAAAAGTTTCCATATGGCTAACTCCGGTTAATTGTTATTGAGCCAACTCAATATACACGTTTAGGTACGGTTACCCATATCTAAATAAATTTATATTTCATTTGTGTGTAACAAGCTAAGACCATCCAACGGTGGAAATATAACCGTTCATGACTTGTTTATGTTCTTGGTAATACTATTCACAAAGGCCTGAGTTATGTATTAGTATGACTTTTATTAGTGAAACCGATCTTAAGTAATCACCTGAGATGGTATGATCGAGTTTGTGATTTTGTGTATGACCGACTATGGGTAAAGGGGAACCGATCCTAGTAAGAGGTGCACCACATCACAAAGGGGAATCGATCCTTGTATGAGGTGCATCAAGTTTTTAGCAGAAAGGGGAACCGATCCTATGAACATGTGCAACACGTTTTAGGCAAAGGGGAACCGATCCTATGGACATGTGCAACACATATAAGTTAGATACCATATATATGTGGGGAACCGATCCTAGTACCTAGTCAACCGAATTTTGGAAAGCTAGTGTGACTATGCACAATACTCACATGGAAGTAGAACCTAAACTTGTTTTGGTAGAACCGTTAAACCCATGATTTGTGATTGAGTGTTCTTGATCAATCACATAGTTCTTGAAAGTCTGATGAACAAATTATAAACTTGTTTGGAAGTGTGGCAAATCGGTTTCAAGGTTGTAAGTATGAAAGGGTACTTACAAAGTAAGGATGTCGACATACTTTGAACATGTATTGTAATGTTTATCTTTAATTGTTCAAAGTTATTCCTTAATAGCTAAAGGAAGAAAATCCCAGGATCGAAACATAAATAAGTTAGAAATCTTTTGTCTAAGGTTTTTAATTTTATTTTAGGAAAACGAGAATTATTAATGTGCATTTACTAGTTAAAGATTTTCCAAAGAGATTTTCGGTCATTATTTTGGACAGAGCATTTCCAGGAATTATGGAAACCGAATTTGGAATATATTGCATATCTTGAGAATATTTTCGGTTTGAAATTCCTTGTGTCCAAACTTCCTTGTCTATAAATACTTGAAGTTTGCATTTCTAGAAAACTAATCCTTCGTGACAAGAAACTTCCTCGGGTTGTGTTGTTATCGGTGTGTAGCTTATTCGGAGAGGAGAGTAACCTAATTAGGCGAAATCTCTACGTACCGCTCGGTTTAAAGTCTTCTTTTGGGATTGAGAAGCTCTATTAGTACTGCTGGTGGGAAACTAGATAATTACGGTTTATCTTGTGTTTTTGATTGATTTGATTGACTAACGGTGGTTGAACTTTGACTGCACCTAGTTTGTTTATGCTTGAGAATCTTCTTTAGATATAAGATTCACTCAAACTAGATCGAAAAAGTTTGACAGGATCTTTAGACTGCTTTGTAGTTTCTAAAGACGATCTTGTGATAATATATTGTTAATGACTTTGTTCTCAGTATGATTGATCACAAGAGATTCAAGTTGTTGTGTGCAGTGTTTATTGAAGATCTAAGAAGATTTGAAGACAAAGAAGATATTGAAGATTTCTGATTTGGGGTTCATAATCTTTGATGTGCACAATACTTGTTTCGGTATAAGAGGATCCAACTATAATCGGTTTATCCTTGTGGTAGATTGGATTGATTAGTTGTGTATATTGGCATCAATACAATTCTTTGTGATTAAAAGTATTGATTGCAAAATCTTAACAATTACTTGTTAGTTGAGAATAAGATAGATCTAAGAACCTTGACGAAGGAGTTTATTGAGATAAAACAAAGAGCCTTTGTCGAACTTACATCACTTGGTTGAAGAGAGTTGCTACCAAACAGATTTGTTGTTCCTTTTACCTGCTTGGAATACGAACCAAAGGAATTTTTCCAAGCACGTGACTTATTCATAAGTTGGAGGCGTGGGAATACGTAGGTGAACTATAGGTTTAGTTACTTGGTATCAACTATACGAAGTTGGTTTAATTTCGTGTAGTGGCTTAATCTGAGAGTATTCAATTACAAGGTCCGGGGTTTTTCTCGCATTTCATTTCCTCAAGTTAACAAAATCTTGCCGTGTCATTTACTTTTATTTTCCGCATTATAATTGTTTTATTATAATTAAAGTAAATTACACAAACGTTAATTCTTATTTACTTGATAGCAATCCTATTGTGTTTGGTTGAGTCCGAACCACTTATCAAGTAAACATACTTCGTTGTTGTATTGTCTCGATCTCGTATCCATAGACGATCACACGAAGTGTGAACCGATTAGTTGCATTGTCTTGACTCAGCCCATAGACAATCACTTTCGGAGAAAGGACTTATAGGTAGGAAAAGTTTTAGCTTGAGGTATATTTGGGTACCCTCGCCTTTTTCAATTCTATTCTATATCCTATTGAGACAAAGTCGTATAGCTATATAGAATTTACATTATACACATTTGATTTGATATTTCGAGCTGAGTTTAACTCGCTTATATCTTTCTCGAAATATGTATTGGAAAGCTTTTTGCTTTAACTACGATCATAATTATTCTTGATGAAAGTCAAAAGATGATCATGTGAAAATCACCTGGTAAAATCTTACATGATTTGTGTGAGACAGTCATTTGATGTAGACTCATAATGTTTTGTATTGATCATTCGATCACTTGAAAATTGCTTATAAGCTAATAGTTTGTGTGAGACAGCTATTGTCGTCTTCTAAGAATGTTTCAATGATTGAAATGAGACTTAAGAGATAAAACCCATGTATGGATACATTACGGTTTGTGTACTAAGTGTGCGAACTGTTTTGTTGAAATTTAAGACCGGAAGTTAAGTTTGCATACCCGTTCGCAAACTTATTCAACTGTTTAAGTCAGGGTATTTAAGTTTTCATACCCGTTCGCAAACTGATTTAATCATGTTGAAGTCCTGAACTAAGTCTGCGTACTCCATTCGCAAACGGTTTCAACCGAGTTCTATCCTAACTAAAGTTTGCTTACCGTTTGCAAACCTGTCGGCTTGTGACCAATGTCCGTCCGAACTTAAGTTTGCGTACCGGATTTACGAACTTAAGTGGTTCAAGTTCTAAAATCGGTTAAGTATGATTTCATACTCACGAACAACTACATTTATATAATATGGAATGCAGTCTTTGCAAACCGTGGCTAAAATGTTCATGAACTGATTCTTCTGAATCAATCCGATTTTGCTTCAATGTCTTGTATACTTTTATGAGAATATAAACAATTGAACAACTCTATGAGTAACACAATTAGATTCATTTGATTATCAATTGATCTAGAAGTCTTAAGATGGACATGGTTAATACAAAAGTGTCCATATGGCTAACTTCGGTTAATTGTTATTGAGCCAACTCAATATACACGCTTAGGTATGGTTACCCATATCTAAATAAAGGTATATTTCATTTGTGTGTAGGGTTATTTGGTTTTTGGTACTTACATTTTGACCAATGTTAGTATTTGGTTCTAACATTTGTCCAACTTAGTAGTTGGTACCGGATTCTCACGTTGACTTTCTTTATGTTAATTAAATATGTAATTACAAATATATCTTGTACTTTAGTAACAATGACTAGCTAAGTCCTAACCTATTAGTCGAGTCACACCGCTCCAAACCGAGTCGTACCGGTGCAAATGAAACAAAGCTTATATTGTTTTTCATTTAACTTTTATCTCAGTATTATGATTCTTCTTCTTCTTTCTTCTTTCTTCTGTTCTTTCTCTTCGTTTCATTGATTCTCAATTCGATAGAATTGGGCTATTTCTTGTGAGAGATTCTAGAAGCTCGATAGTATGTCATCCGAAGGTGATGGTGATGTTTATGTGGTTGTTCCGAGCTGAGGAGAAGAATTAATGCACTTAACGGTTGCTAGGTTTTCTGAGTTGATTGATGTTCATGAGAAATAGATAAGATGATTGGGTCACAATGAATATAGATTTAAGGGGTTGATGATGAAGTATTGAGACGAAGTCGCTTTCAAGATGAATCCTAAGAAAGGTAAATTAGGTTTTGTAATTGATTCATTTTTATTTGTAAAATTGTTATATCTCGATTAGTTGGAGATGGGTTTTAGTCAAATATGAGGTTGAGATGTTCCAGGAAGTTTAATTTGATTCAAAGAGGAATTAGGGTTCCTCATGTTCTTCCCTAAATTGGAATTGGAGGTTCATGTAATTGAGATACTGACTAAGAATTAAGGGTGTGTTGGAATTGTTAATGTTTTGAAGCTATTTTGGTGATGAATTGAAGAACATGGTTTGGGTCTGTTTTGAGGAGTTTGAGTTGAGGTTAGATGAATGTTATTTGTAACAGGATATGGTGTAGCTGCAATTAGTGATAATGTCATGGTTGAAATGATGAAGATAAGTTACAGAAGTGGATTATAATGGATTTCAGAGAAGAAGTCAGTAGTTGATGCTGAGATTGGTTGAAGTCCTGAAGGCAAGGAAAAGAGTTTTGAACTCAAGTTGGTGTTGAAGTTGATTGAGATAAACCGAGGAAGGTTGTTTGAGTCTCGAGATTGTGAAATATTCGGTTTGTATTTAAGGTAATCCTTTCCTTGTCTAAGATTGAAGTATGTTATGTTCTTTGAGTTGTTGTTATGCTTTATAAATTGATCTCAGATGATGTTCTTATTAATGAAGAGTATTGAATCGTGGTAGATATTTTGAATGATAATGATCTTTATTAGGGTGTTCTTATCAATGAACCAGAGCGTGGTGGTGTTCTTAGTTTGGTGTTGGTGGTGCCCACGCTTTATGATTTCATTGTTTTAATCTAAATGGTGATGATGATTTATCACGTTTCTAACAAAAAATTAATCTCGTAATGGTGGCCACGAGAGAGGTCTCAGACCGAAAGAGGTTGTGTTAAATTTGTAACACATCCGGGTTCTTCGCCCAGGTTCAAGTTGAAATTGCTAAGTTGAATCGTTGAAGTTCCAATTTGAGGAAGAACATCTTAAAAAAATCAAATTCTAATGGGTAGCAGTTAACGGTGTTAACTAAATAGGTTTTATTTAATTCTTTAAATAATTAGTAAACAGAAGTCAAAACTTAACGGGTCAACAAAGGTCAACGCCATTTCTAAGTACCAACCACTAAGTTGGACAAATGTTAGACCAAACACTAACATTGGTCAAAATGTAAGTACCAAAACCAAATAACCCTTTAGTAAATGTCGAGACCATCCAACGGTGGAAATATATTAGCTTGAATCTTGAATCAGGCTTCATCTATAACGGTGAATATTGATTGCTTTGTTCCAAAATTATCAAACGTACATTGGCTTCGCTCCTTAATCACCCGATGAGATGTTTCTCTGTGTTTTTATTGTTGCATCTGCATAAACACTCAGTATATGAAACATGATCTTGGCAAATGGGAAAGAAGTCACGTTTGTAAAAGATAACCCTTTCTGTAAATAGGGATCTCAAACGCAAATTCACGTGTTCTACCTGTAGAAACCAGCAACAAGTAGCTCAGATATGGATATGAATTATACGAGCATGGTTAATGAAGGCCATACTTTTTCGAGGCAACCATTTCCGCAAATAGGTATTTTCAAAAGAAAATGCATGCATGTTGAGTAAGTTCTCCCTGTAGAAATCAGCAGAACCAAATGCACCACTTGATAATAGTTTTTAAAAAAAACAAGGACGTTATGAAGTTATACGAAACAAAAAAAAAATCAGGAAGAGAAATACCAATCAACATAGCCCACAAAGCCCGCAAATATAAGCTAATAGTTTTTTTTATTAATTTTTTATATTGATATCTGATTCCCATACGAACCAAATACATCAAAAAACGCAAATGCATCATAATGAAGCTATAAATAAATATCATCAAGCTATCTTTTCTTAATATGAAAACATCTTTTCGAATGGATGCTCAGATACTGCTGCAGGATAACCATCCCCATAATAGCCACCGTCTTGACGAATGCTCCATCAACAATCATTTAGACAATGTACCTTCCAGTCTCTCCGTGCTTTGTAAGCATTAAACTTCATTATCTGGTATTTTTTTCCATTAGGATCATACCAGCTTGAATCCCACGAAAATGTTGTTGTCATCAAAACATCAACATTAAATTTCCACTGAAAATTTTCTTTGCAATATAGTGTATGCTCACCCAAATCATCTTCACTTGATCTGCAATGAATTTTTAAAGTTATCTGTGGATCTATATCATTTTCCACAGTAACAGTCTTTTTGCTCCAAATAGTAGTACCATCAACAAATTGTGCACAACATAATGATAAGGTAAAAAGAGTAAAGAAGATGGTAGACGCAGATCCCAAAACTAGAAATGATGATTTTGACATTATGAAGAAGTAGCAGCCTTGAATACTAAGTATAATGCTGATGGTTATTGCTTTTCTTGATGGTATATTTATAGTGTCTTAATTTCATTATATAAGAGGCATGTATGCAGTGTATATGACACATATTCCTTAATTGGAATTCAATTGATCTTAAAATTGGCTTTAAAAATAAATCTTACTATGTTAGATTTATTATGATAAATTTACTTAAGGAAGTAAATTTGTTAATCAAAACTACAAAATAATACTATATTTTCTTGGTTTTCCCTATTTCCAATCCCTACTTTTCCTATTTCCTACCTCCTCACATATTTGTAAAATAAATACATTTTTTTCATTCTAATTTTCCCTATGTACCACCTAAAAAAGTCAAATTAATTATGACCGTGACTATTACCATTTTTATTTGTGTTTTATGTTAATCTCCCATTTTCATTAACCAAAATCAAACCATCTTATAAACCCTACTAGGTTAGATTTACATTTATTCTTTTATATTTTATCATTAAATTCCTAGTGATGCAAATGAATTAATCAGTGATTAATCGATAAATCATTATCATTATTATGGAAATTTAATTATTGAAAACGATATTGAGTAGCACCGAAATCCTTATATAGCTGGGCTTTTCAAAGAGAGGCTGTTGCAAACAGTGTGATGGGAACCCAAGATATCAGTGATGACGGGTAATCAAAGCTTTCTACAACAAAGAAGATGATATACGTGAAGCTCAAGTCACATCAGTTGGTTGTTGCTCGTTAAGAACCCTTTACCAGATGGGTAAACTCTTTTATGGAAAATGATTGAATTAGCGGCAACTCCAAGGAATTCGATTGTAATTCTTGTTGCTTCACCATCACTATCACCGATAGCACCTATAACCAGAGATTCGTATGATGGGAAAAACATACAGTCGTCGTCGGTGGTGGTGATGGTTGAGATGGAGAAGTTTCTGTAAATGGGGTTTTTATTGTTTAGTTGGGTGTATATAAAAAAGTCAAAAGATGGTATTTAGGATTCATAAAATCTATGAGGATGGTATTTAGGATTATTGGGGATGGGAATTTAGATGGATGGGAAATAGGAAAAGTAGGGATTGGAAATAGGGAAAACCATTTTCTTTATTTTCTTGTATATATATTTACTTTTCTTTTTCCCCCTAGAAGCATATATACTTGAGAATATCCTTTAATTATGTATAGCTAAAAATATAATTCGATTATACCGGAATATATAATGATATATTAATTATTCGGATCCATGTACAATTAATTTAAGGGGACCTTTTTTTCTAGCCCAATTTTGTTTTTTTCTATATCAGAAACCCATCATTTGGATCATAAATATCATTAACCCAAAGTTTGTTAAGACGAAATTTCCATTCCGTGCTTAATCGATCACAAGGGAATCAAATTTTTTTGAGCAAATATATTGAAGACATTGAAGATTGAAGACAAAAAGATTTCTTATTGGTTTATGATCTTTGTGATTTACTTCGTGCACAAACTTCATCGACTGAGATCTTATCTTTGTTTATCTATTGATAGATATCTTATTGCTAGTCATGTAGATTAACGATCTATCATTTGGTGTTCTTCTTCAGGATTTGAATTTAATAGATTGTAGAGCTAGATATGGTTATCCTAATAATTGGATTGATCTAACTGAACAAAGGAGTTTATTAGTTTAAATGGAAGAGCCTTTGTTTGACTCCACATAAATCTATGATTTACTTCTTGAGATTGATAGAGCGGTTACCGAATACAAATTAGACCTTTATTGTTTCGAAATACGATCTAAAGAAGTTGATTGCAAGAAGTCTCCCGGCTGGTGAAGCAACTTAAGATAATGGATTACATCTTAGGAATCACGTGCAATGACTTGATTGATTGTAGGTGCAAGGATACCGAAGGAACTTGGTAACTAGGGTTAGTTTACTTGGTCCCAACTATACGAAGTTGGTAGTAGTCTTTGTATAGCGGCTTAATTCTGAGCGTATTCAAAACTAAACTAGGTCCTAGGGTTTTTCTGCATTTGCGGTTTATTCGTTTACGAAATCTTGTTGTGTGCTTTTTTACTTTACTTTTCGCATTATAATTATTGTTTTAGTTATAATAAAGTAGCTATACTTGTATGTAAACCAAAACATTTGGGTTGATCCTTATAGTTAGGTTCAGTCTCGATATTTATTCTATATACCAAGTGTGCATCTTGTTGTTGCTAGCTTTTTGACATTCTCTGTCTATATTAGATCGCGCAAGGTGTGTGTTATATAAGCTGATATAAAAAACATTGTGTTGTACTTGGTTCCCTCATCATTTCAGGAACTGCAGAAATCCGCATGGCTATTGATCAAGTCAAATCTCAAGCTTATTTATGGAAGAGAAACTAAGTGGACATAAGTGGTATTAATCTTAACTTTGCAATGGTCAGCTGAGAGAGTTTCTTTGTAATCTAATTTTAGTTTTCTTGTTTTGCCGCTTTCAGGCTCTAGGCAGTGGCCAGTAAGGGTCTATTTTGCATCTAGTGTTTTTTTTGCTGTGGTCGCATCTCTTTGCGTTTTTCTTGCTTAGTGAAGGTAAGCCTTTAATATAATCTATTCATTCAATTATATAAATGGAACTCCCCTTAGAAAAAGTACTTGAAGCTGCAAATTTTGGATTCCCAAAATTGCCCTCGCTTCATTTTTTGGTAAAGCCAATAATAATAGCATATCAAGGGTCATTTTGTAATTGGAGTTATAACTTTAAATGTTAATGAAAAACGATCATTTAATAGGAGCAATGCATAATCTGGAAGAATCTAGAGAGGAAACAGGGATGGCTGTTCTATAACTGGGTTTTAGGGTTTATAGTTTAATGATTTTTATTCTAGAAGAGTCTATAATTCCATATAATCAAACAACAATCTCTAGAAGAAATCATTCCAATATTTAACTAGATTGCTCTTATTCTTCTTCCATCTTCTCATGTGATTTTTTCTTTCATTCATTTTTAAAAATCAAACAATTAAAATGGTCAGGTGGAGGTTTAATGGAACACAATCAAGTATACCAGCAATCCAGTTTTACTAGCTTCTAGACGCCATCATTTTTGGAGCTCAAATTCTTAGCAATACATGATATATCCTTCGTCATTCTATGAGATTTTACTACCTTTGTGAATACAGTATTGCTGCTGATGATGAATTGAAAGGTTTATTTATTTTTTTTAATGTTTTTGGAAGGGATACTTGCTATTCTGAATTCAGGATTTAGATGATCCAATGATCATACCGGTTTTGGATTGGACAAGCACAAACTACTGTCATGTGTTTGATAAAAAGCTTGAAAAAAGAAAAAAGAGGTAGAAGCTATTACTGCTATCTGTGCATGGATGATCTGTCAGTAAATTTTGATTAAATTGATCATGTAGAATTTGAATTTTGTTTTTGTTGCCGAGAAAAAAAAGCTTAGTGCTATCTTTGTATATTTTTGTGAAGGTGATTTGATTACAAATTTTAATTAAACTGATTACTGATCATTATTCATTTGAATTAAGATTTTTTTAATGAAATATTGTTTTGTCGTCGATAAGAATCAATGGTTCTAGGCTTCTAGCACGGGCATACGTGCGTGCCCAACGTTCTTGTTCCTAAAGTATAAAAAAATCACTACCGTAGATTTTCACATGCAAAATAATCTTAGATGCCTAAAAGGGGTTACGAAGGTCATGCTAAATCGGTTAGTTTGCAACCACATTAGATCATCTCCAATAGAGGGTGAAATTCTATATTTTTCATGACACATTGGATTTTACACCCCCATTTTCCATAAATTCATTTTCAATAATAGGTTCTACAAAAAAGGAGAGGGGTGTAAATAAATAACAAGGTCTTATAGAAAGCCTTATTTAGACCTTGAGAATGACCTCCATGTCATCAATATAACAACTTTTTAATTATTATTTCTTTTTTTCTTTGGCTTTTTATGATTTTTTTTTTGTTGAATTATTTTTGGGATAAATAAATTATTATTTTTTCTTTGAATTATTTTTTCCAAATAAATTTTTCTAAACCAATAGGAAAAAAGAAATCACTTTTATTCTTTATCCAAAAAACTAATCTTAAAAATAAGACCCTGCACCATTGGAGATGATACATGAACAAAACATTGTTATTTTTTCCAACATATATAAAAGAACGCGCAATTGGGGGATATAAAAAGTAATTGGGGGATACAAGAAAAGGACAAAAACTGGATCCAGATATCAATTCGGGGTCACCCCTTATCTAAGTATTTTTTTTAAATCTAATCACTCCTCACTAATCGGGTTTAGTGGTTAATAATAATTAGTAAAATCTTAAGATTTTGTTAAATGATTAGTGTGTGTTTTTTTTTTTTTTTTGGTGAGTGAGGTGAGAGTAGAAGGAGGGAAAAAATATTTTGAGAGAGAAATTTTTTTGTGGAAAA